>JASAMX010016952.1:0-11245 GCA_030248175.1 Microlaimidae sp. YZB2_3
TCAGTTTGCGCTAAATAAATTTTTGTTTTTTAATTAAACGTCACAATAGTTTAATATCACTACTAAAATAGTATTATCCTGAACAGTGATTTCCAATTAGTAAAAATAAAGATGAAATTTGTGCATTTAAACTAATTTTAAACCAACATAGTTTTTTTTAAATGTTTTGCTTGTAAAACTATTCAAAACTTAAAAATTACTTTTAAAAAGTCCATTCCAAACTTTTAAATTAAGCATTTTCTGTAATTGAAACATTAAAAAACTGGGAAACAAGCGCGCCAGCAGCGCCGTACCTACGAAGCGGCAAAAAACTAAAAATCCCCAAAAATTGCTTTTGCTTTTGCAATATTTAAAAAGTATCTAAGAAATTTTGAAGAGAAGGAGTCGAGATTTTAAACCAATAAAGATTTGAAATATTTTAATTCGTAAAATGTGCTAGTCGCTCGCTGTTTCTCAGTTTTTCCTCTACATATGATTGGCGCTAGTAGTTATGTACCCTCTTCCTAACACTAAAAAACCCTTATTCCGAACTAGTCTATAGCGTCATAATGTTGTGGAAATCTTTTACACCAAACAACTTCCGTTCAAATCCAACATTTTAGATCATCGTGAAAAATGAACACACGTTCAAATGTTCTTAGTGAGCTCACCGCATAACAACAAAACGAGTTAAAAAACACATTATTTATGCTTTTTTTAAATACTTATTAGTGTCTTTTAAAAATATTACCAAAGGTAAAAAAATGATTTTAATTCTTTAAAATTTCACCTATAGATTTTCCAGGGGGAAATAAAAATCTTGATAAAGCAATAGCAACAAAGGTTAAAACGTTTATTGTACACATAATAATATACAAAATCTTTCTACCAGCTCTTCGGTCATCATCAGTTGTGCTAAAATAGAAGAAGAAATACAAAACATTTATAAAAAAAGTAACTGATACAAAAATTTTTGCAACTAAAATTGGAATTTACAATACAATTAAAAAAAAATCTGAATAAATAAAAAAGTGTAAAGAAATGATTTTTGTTTGAAAATAAAACAATTGATTTGTACAGATAGGAATAAGCCAGTTTTAAATAAAAATGTTCAAAGCACTGAGTTATTTGTATTTTAATTTGTAATTACTCTTTTTAAACATTTTTATTTCTTTTGTATTGTTCGGTGTTTTAGATGTTTTGTTAATTGCCAATCTCTTGTTTTGTGCACGTACATGTATGCGCAGTTTTATTTACATTTTCCGCAGTGTTTTGTGTGTTTTTATTTTTTTTTGTATTTTTCCGCTAGTATAATTTATAATGTTTTTTCCTTTTCTTATATTTACTATTTTGTAATTTACTTATTCTAAGTTTTTTAATATTTTTTAATTTGTTTATTTCTTATATATTTAGGTTCTTTTGACTTAATTGTTTCGGAAATTCGTATAGCGTTTTATGTATTTAAATTATATTTAGCTTACTTCTATTTTATATTTCTCACATTTTAAATGTTTTTATTTCTACTTCTAATTTAACTTAGTATGTTTTATCTTTTATTCGTAATTTGCCTATTCTAAAGTTTCTGTAGTATTTCTTTACATTTTTTTATAAATTTAGATTTTTTCTTAATTGTATTTTAAATTCTAAATTTAGTTGCAAAAATTTTTGTATCAGTTACTTTTTTTATAAATGTTTTGTATTTCTTCTTCTATTTTGGTATACAGGTGAGGATGCCCGAAAAGCTGGTCGAAAGCTTTTGTATATTATTATGTGGATAATAAACGTTTTAACCTTTGTTGCTATTGCTTTATCAAGATTTTAATTCTTTTTTCAAAATAACTGGGTGGAAATTTCCATGGCCTCAAACTTGCAAATATGAAAGACGATTTTTATTTAAACATTTAAGCGGTTCATATTTATCCAAAGTGTCTAAAAAATAAAGGAAAACTCCCGAGAAAATTTTCAAAGGCGCATTTTGTTTTTGGAGTTTTTCCGTTGGATTTTTGCTTTAGAAAACTTGTTCATAATGATTTTCAATTGGAGATTTAGGAGGTTTTGGACCACATTAGGCTGTTCTTTAAGCAAAATTTTACACTTAGTTTATTTTTTGAACAAAAGTCTAAAAAACCTTTTAAAACTTTGCGGAAAGGTTTTTCTAGAGTTCAACAAGATCAGTCCAGTTTTGTGCATTTTCAAATTGGGTAACTTGGTACGTAGATTTGGTCTGCTTATTTTTGGCAAAGTATACCCAATGATTACGGTTTCCTATGTACCTGAATTTAAAATGTTTGTCTAATTTAAATTTTTGAAGGGATAATAATCATTAAATGCAAACTAAACCTACCTGACCTAGATAAAATGCAGTATTGAACAATAGCAAAAAAGTTCTGAAATTTTGAGCAAAAACATTTAATTTTTAAGATAAAATACTTTAATTTACCAAAAATTTATCAAATTACTCAAATTAAAATTACTCAGTTTTAAACAAACTACTGCCGACTTTTTAACGGCTAGAATGGATTAAAGATAAATTCTGTCAGGGTGAAAATAGCTCTGTTGTAAATGAACCACTCGTTTTTCGAAAAAATATAACGTGGAGAGACACATGTGACGCAATTTATTAAAAATTAGTTACATTATCACTGAGAACTTTTTTTATTATTTTTGTTCTCGCGCATTCATTGTTTATTTCTTCCTAACGGCAAGCGGTTACACCCTTAATCTCAGCCTGACGGATTCTAGATTTGTGTATTCTAGAGTTTGTAAAGCTAAATAAAAAAAATCTGCGTTGTGTTTAAAAAACATCATAACCGCACAGTTTTAATTCGAAAGCAGCCTGATTATATTTCAACCCATTTCTGGTTTACCTGGTTTATAGTTCGTTCAAAGTCCAAAGTGCACTAGAACAAAATCCAAAAAACTGTTTTTGGATTTTTAAAAAGAATCCTTCGAATTTTTTTAAAAACCTTATTAGGTTCTTCTTTGAAAGAAGTATGCACGCTTTTTAAAATTTTGTCTAAATAACGGTTTAAAATTATCCAATACGGGCCCAAAATACTTGTTGAAAAATATTATGAAAACCTTATCTCAACAGAGGTAAGTAAAGTCATTTCACCATTCTTACAAAATTTCAATAATTAAAATAATACGCACTTTTTTTAAACAGAAATTAGATTGAGTTACTTTTACTTTTAAAAACTGCATGGCATGTAAATTACTTGATTTTGTTTCTTTATGATATGACCAGTTTAAACAATTTTTATTAAATCAAAACCTTTTTTCCGAAATTTTTTATTCCTTTATTAAAATTAGAACAAATTCGATAATTTAATTTACTCAAGTCAGATTGCAATAAAAAGAAATAAAAAAATTCTTGAGCCCCGGAACCAGAATTGAGTCAAGTGGTTAATGTATATAATTGTTCTTGAATTTTAGAAAGAACTGAAAATGGCTTTGAGCTCCAATGCTCCAGCTCCAGGTACCATTCCAAAACCGCTTAAATTTGCTTTCGGTGGAATGGCTGGGTAAGTATATATATATATATATATATATATATATATATATATATATAATGATGTATTTATAAAATCTTTTTATATTACTAATATTTATAGATATAGGTGTTTTGTAAAATTTTTAAAACCAATGTTAACATCCAAATGTTTAATTTGCTTTTGTTTTAATTGAGCCCATAAAACCAAACTTTTCAATTTAATTTAAAAGACTGGTTTAATTGAAATATTCTTAATTTCAGAAAACATTTAAAAATATTACAAACGTATAAAATATATTAATAGTATTTTTTATAATAATAAGTGGTTAAAATTTTGTGGTTAAAATCAAGAGTAATCAAAAGGTACCTTGATAGTATAATAAAATAATCCACATGTAACTTCAAAAATATCATTAAACCCTGTAATTCTTGATTTACATTTTATTGATGTTTTTAGTGTTGGTGCTGTCATGTTTACTCAACCGTTGGATCTGGTAAAAAACCGAATGCAAATGAGCGGTAATACATTTTAATGTCATATAAACATTTTTTTGTTGGGAATCTGTCTAATGTTGTACGAGAAATATTTTTAGTACTTTTTTGCTAGGATTTTTTATATAACCCAATAAGAACGACTCTCGAAGCTGCTTTTGATTAGAGAGGCAGGTAGGAGGCAGCATGGAAGCATTCAAAACTGCCTCCGAGGCAGGTAGAAAACAGGTGTTACTACATCCTATGTAAAAGCATATACATGTTAGGAGGCAGGTAGAAGGCAGCTGAAACTTTCTCGCAGGCAGGCAGAAGGCAGGGTGAAGGCAGAAAAATATATAATAAGGGCAGGCTGGAGACAGGTAGGAGGCAGCTAAAAACCTGCCTACCCATATGAGGCGTCCCGTTCTTACCGGTTTAAGGTAGAACCTCACAGTTAGATTTTGAGGGCAGATCTTTTCTAATTTACTTTTACTAATGTAATTTGATCTGCTGATTCAGTTTTCGTTAAAAAATTGTTATCGTTCACATTAAATGAAACCAATGAAAAATACAAAATACAATACATTAATAAAATTCATTACCAAGAATATTCTATTTTTTCATTTCCGATTTAGCGTATCTTGAATAATAAACAATTTTTAAAAAAAAAACTAAAAATTTAATAAAAAAATAAATATTTGATGTTAGCAAATAGTTTTCGAACCTACAAGAGGAAAAAATTACCTCAATCTTTTGTTTTGCAATGAAGATTTGCATGTTTTGAATACAAAAACTGACGAACCGTTGTTTAATAGTGACCACTACATTATAAAATACTTAATTAAAGGAAATATATTAAATTATATCGAGAATACAAAACAAAAGTAAATAAATTCAACCTATCAAAAGAAAACAAAATTTTAAAATCTAATAATAAAAATGCACTCTTTCAATATGTGAAAACTTTGCGCAAAAATATCAGTGGAATAGCTCCACTTTTAGACAAAAATAATGTTTTAACTGATGATTCGAGTAAAAAATGTGAAATTCTAAATTCAGCTTTTAGTTATAATTTTACCACTGATAATAGAAAAGATCCTAAACTTCCTAAGCAAACCGAAAGTAAACTAACCAATATAAAATTTACAAAAGAAATCGTATTAAAAGCTTTAAAGAAACAAAAAAAAAAACAAAAAAGTAAAACTCCTGACGGATTGCCGGCTATACTTTTCTGAAAACCGGCTCATAGTTTGGCGGAACCTTTAATGACAGTTTAGTTTCTTTTTGAATGCATACGCTTCCACCAACCTGGGGTGGTATGCTGAAGGTTTAATCCAACTTAAAATTAATCTGAGATTAGCGATTGTTGACACACAGTAAACATACTTACAGTATTGATTGAATAATCTAGGTTAACGGAGTTAATGGATTTAATCTCAGATTAAATCGCCACTAATCCGAGATTAGCGGGAAAAACCCGCAAATTTTTAATCCACCTCCAGAGGTGATTTAAAAATTTGCTTAAATTAATAATTTAATCTCGAGTTAGTGACGATTTAATGCGACATTAAGTCTTAATCTCAGATTAAGTTTCTTAACCTAGATTATTCAATCGATACTCTTAGTATGTTTACCGTGTGTCGACAATCGCTAATCTCAGATTAACTTTAATTTAGATTAAACCTTCAGCATACCACCCCTGGTTAACAGCAATAGTTATTCCAGTTTATAAAAAAGGCTGCCCCAGTGATTCTCTAAACTACCGACCAATTTTCTTAACATGTATGTATAGCCTGCAAAGTGATGGAAACTTGCATTTATGATCAAATGTTCAATTTTTGAGAAGTAATAATTTAACTACAAAAGCTCAACATGGATTTTTGCGTAAAAATCAACGTGTTCTCAGTTATTGGAATCTTTTGATGACTGGTACAACGCTATTGAAAAAAGTTTTATAATTGACACTGTTTACATTGATTTTATTAAAGCTTTTGATGCGGTTTCACACAATAAGTTACTTTCTAAACTTTCTTTTTATGGAATTAGTGGCGATCTATTTTCCTGGATTTCAGCTTTTTTGCTTAACCGGAAGCAAAAAGTTGTTACTCAGGATGATTTCTCAAAATTTATCAAAGTCATCTCCGGAGTTCACCAAGGCTCAGTCTTGGGACCACTTTTTCTATTTTTTATTAATGATTTACCCAAAAAAGTATCCAGCGTCACTTGTAAGTTATTTGCTGACGATGTCAAGCTCTATTAAGTTAGACCAAAAAAGGAAGACAATAATAAATTGCAAGACAGCATAAACAAGCTGATAAATTTGGCAGAGTTATGGCAATTGAGTATAGCCATAAATAAGTGTAGCGTGGTTTATATGAGGAATAATAATCCAATATTATCAATTTTTATAAACGGCAAGCAACTAGAAGCTAGTAATAAAGCGCGAGACTTTGGTGTGTATGTTTCAAAAAATCTAAAATCCTCATGTCATTGCAGAAATATTGCTAAATCTGCGTTTAAAGTATCTAACATAATGTTGAGATGTTTTCAGACAAAAAACCTTAACGGGTTAATAACTGCTTATAGGCATACGTTAGGCCAATACTGGAGTATTGTACTCCGGTATGGTCGCCCTATCTTTTAAAAGATATAGATTGTATAGAACAAGTTCAACGCAGTTTTACCAAACAATTGTTTGTTAAATGTGGTCTTGATTGCAGTTTTACTTACATTGAATGTTTAAAATACTTAAATATCCAATTTCTTGAGGAACTTCGAATTCATTTTGACTTAAAACTTTGCTTTTTTTATTGTAAACAACCTAACAGATTTTGCATTTTCAAAATTTTTTCAATCGGGAGATTACTTTAGTCGAAATGATCACAACCGTAAGCTAAAAGTAAACGAAGCTAAAAAAGATGTATATTTAATTCATTTCCAATACGGGTAGCAAAATACTGGAATATATTAATAACTGGAATATATATATATATATATATATATATATATATATATATATATATATATATATATATATATATATTACCTCAAAATATTGTTAATTCACAATTGATGAATAGTTTTACCATGCAAATAAAAAGATTTAATTTTAAAAATTTTATTAAATTTGACAGGTACATTTGAAGAAGCCTTATCGGCTCTGTGTATCCTTCCCTTTATTTTCAATTTCAATTTTAAAACCGCGATTAAAAAAGTAAATTTTGATAAATTTATCAAACTCGACAAGTTCATATGAGCAGCCTTCGGGCTCTGTGCTCCCTTCCCTTTACTGAACTCAATTCAATATATAGTATGTTGTTCACTCAACGAAACTTTTTGATGTGTTTTAATTGTATTTTTCATTTTTTTGTATAATTCGACTTGTGTTCATACATGTACTAAAATGTTTCAATAAAGCTTTTTCATTCATTCATTCAAAAATATGCTCGGGTGAGACTCGATTCCTCAGTTCCGAGGTCCGAGTCCAACGCTGTAACCACTTGGCTACTGACCAATCTAAGATATCTTTTGTAAAAGCTGGTTTTAAAGAAACGGTTCGAAATGTAGTTCTCGGCGTCAATCAAAAAAATTTAACTGAAAATTAAAAAAAATGATTCGCTCAGATTCTAATAAAAGTTTGGAAATAGTTAGACACAAGTCTAATCAATATTTTGATTTGTATTTGATTAAAAAAAACTAATTAAGAATTTTTTTGTTTGCATTTTTTAATCAAAAACATCGATTTTTTTAATTTTCTTAAAATTTTGAATTACTTTTATTCCAAACCACATGTAAAAATTGCCTCTTCTTTTTCTTTAACTTTCTATAAAATTGCAGCAAAAACTGCATTTTGTATTAAAACAATAAAAAAATATTTTTTCAAACAATTAACCTGAGTAATATTGATTTTCTTTGCGTATATTTTCGCCCGCAAAAAATAACGTATTGTATTTTAGAATGGTGGCCCTGCTTGATTTTTTCCAATATTTTACTGCATTTAAGAAAAGTATTTACTTTAATGTTTTTAAGATTACTTTATTTAATTTTATTTTAATATAGTTTTTATTTTAGGTGTGGGTGGAAAAGCAAAAGAACACAGGACTAGCTTTCACGCAGTTAAATCTATTATTAAAAAAGAAGGAGTTGTTGGCTTGTACAATGGATTATCCGCTGGTAAGTTACCTAACTATGTTGTACAGGTATAAATTAAAACAAACTAAGTTTAATGATTTGTGGTTTTGAATCGATTATTTAACAATAAAAAAATAAAAAAATAAGCAAAAACGGTTTAAAATTAAAGATCAAATATCCAATTTAAAAATTATTGTTGTTTTTTGCCACCAACCAATTTTTCCATAGAGATTTGTCTGAACCGTCCGGCACGCTCCACTCCTTTCCCACCTCCTTTTCCCACTTTCGGTGGAAATCAGCCGCTGCTATGGGAATCGCCCAGAGATCCTCTGATCCCACAGTCGTGTTAATATGCATTGGAAAAGGTGTTGTGTTGTGTGAGTTTTGTGTTTTGAATAGCGGACATTTTTTAAAATAATTATCAAGTTAATCGATTTGGCATGAAAAATTCTTTCAATTTTTAAATAAAAAATATTCTGCATTGAATTAGTTTATAAAAAAGATCATAACCGCACAGTTTAAAATAGCTTCTCTCATGTCGCCCATACAATTTTACGAAGTCAGCCTGATTTGTCTTAGTCGGGACACGATCTCGGGACCTATATTCAGTACGCAAGACGAACGTTCTGCCACTGCGCCAAAACAAATCAGAATAATTCCGGGCAGCATTTTATCCTGTGGCATACAATGCTCTACAAGACTTGTGGTGTATTTTTACTTTTTATAGGGGCTCTACGGCAAGCCACTTATACGACAACACGATTGGGAATTTATACCTGGCTATTTGAAATCGTCAGCAGGTAACAGAACAATTTTTGTAAAGTGTGTGATGTCTAGTGTATTATAATGTATTTAACAGGAATAATCAGAAAAAAATTTTTGTGCAATATTTTATAAAATTTAATGCACATCTTCTAAAAAAGTTTGCTTTTACGATTCTGCATCGCGCAATAGCAACACTTAATAAATTACTGTTTCTTCTTGTTTTTTTCTAGAACCTTAATTAATTTATAGAATTAATAAAACATCTAGCAATCGTGTTGAATTGTTAAGGTAATGCTTATAAAAAAACTTAAATAATCAGAGGCAAAACATAGCTGACCTTGGTAAATTGCAGTATTCAATGGACGTTTTACCAACAAAGCAATTCAAAACTTTGAGCAAAAGTTATTAAATATTCTATCGAAAAATCTCACGTAAGAATGATTGAGGTCTGGCAAGTGTGGTTCAACTTTCGAATCACCGTAATTTTTTTGGAAAAGCGGACAAAAACTACTGAACGTATTATTACTGAACTGCAGATCATACGAAACGACCAATCAGCTGCGCGCCAACAATACTTATGCAAATTAAACCACATCGTAGGCAAATTAGTTCTTACGTAAAATCCATAGATTTATTAACATATTTTAAATTTTTTTTTATCAAATTACTCAATTTTAAACTGAAAGACCAATTTTTTAACGGTTAAACTTGACTAATTTTTGTTTTTTTTGTTTTGTTTTTTTTTGAAAAGAGTGGGTTTAAAAAATTCTGATTTTTAATTTTTATCTAAAAAGGTCATAGGCGCTCAATTATAATAATTGGTCCTCTCGTGTCCCTCATATAATTTTACGAATCAACTCAATACAGTTCAACCATATGTTTTGATAAACTAATAATACAATAATAATATCCAACACTGTAGCATAATTAAACCATTGGTCCTAATTAATTGTAATAAATACATTTCAAATATCCAAAACAGTAGAATCATTTAACCATAGGTGCTAATAACCTATAATAATAGATAAATATTATAAAACAGAGTAGAAAAACGTCCATTAAATTTAGTAATCAATCAATTTAGATAATTTAAATTAATCTGTCAATTAATACATATGGTAACTGAATTAAATTGAGCCTACCATAATTTCGACCACCAGCTGTTATTTTTGCCATGTGTTAATGAACTGCTTCTAACTAGATAACCGACATCACGGTCTATCTAGCCATATGCAGTTCATTTCATAAATTAACGCATGGCAGGAATAACAACCGGTGGCCGAAATTAGACTGGCCGAATGCAAGTCATTTACCCTAGATAAGAAATGGGATTTATTTAGAGAAGGAAAGGCTTCTCCGTCGTTTTTCACCAAAGCGGGTATCGCCACAGTAGCGGGTGCTGTCGCCGCAATCGTCGGCACCCCCACTGAAGTCAGTCTCATTCGGATGACGAGCGACGGACGCCTCCCCCTACACGAACGCAGAGGTAAACAACTTATTATTATTGAATAAATTATTACAATTATACTCTACAGGTAAAGACGAAGAAGGCGACCGACGTACGCCTCCCCCTACACGAACGCAGAGGTAAACAACTTATTATTATTGAATAAATTATTACAATTATACTCTACAGTTAAAGACGAAGAAGGCGACCGACGTACGCCTCCCCCTACACGAACGCAGAGGTAAACAACTTATTATTATTGAATAAATTATTACAATTATAACTTACAGGTAAAGACGAAGAAGGCGACCGACGTACGCCTCCCCCTACACGAACGCAGAGGTAAACAACTTATTATTATTGAATAAATTATTACAATTATACTCTACAGTTAAAGACGAAGAAGGCGACCGACGTACGCCTCCCCCTACACGAACGCAGAGGTAAACAACTTATTATTATTGAATAAATTATTACAATTATACTCTACAGGTAAAGACGAAGAAGGCGACCGACGTACGCCTCCCCCTACACGAACGCAGAGGTAAACAACTTATTATTATTGAATAAATTATTACAATTATACTCTACAAGTAAAGACGAAGAAGGCGACCGACTGACGCCTCCCCCCTAACACGAACGCAGAGGTAAACAACTTATTATTATTGAATTGAGTTCAGTAAAGGGAAGGGAGCACAGAGCCCGAAGGCTGCTCATATGAACTTGTCGAGTTTGATAAATTTATCAAAATTTACTTTTTTAATCGCGGTTTTAAAATTGAAATTGAAATAAAGGGAAGGATACACAGAGCCGATAAGGCTTCTTCAAATGTACCTGTCAAATTTAATAAAATTTTTAAAATTAAATCTTTTTATTTGCATGGTAAAACTATTCATCAATTGTGAATTAACAATATTTTGAGGGAATAAGCAATACGTAACTGAACGAAGTACAACATA
>JASAMX010016953.1:0-20074 GCA_030248175.1 Microlaimidae sp. YZB2_3
TTTGGGGGGGCAGAGCAAAGGGGTCCACCCTAGAGCCAAAATTTAGACCCCTCTGGAAAAAATTCAAGGCTCCTTTCCCCTGACCGTCCTGGCCGCTGACTGCCTCCAAACTTAAGTTTTAAGGTCAAAATAATGTTTTAAACAGTAAAAAGCTCAAAAATGTAATAAAAAGGTCTTTTTGACCTAAAATTAGCGTTTTTACCTATTTTATCTTTCAAATCGAAAAACGATATGGGTAAAATGCACTCCAGGAAAAAACGATCTGGGTATTTTGCGTTTCTCAACCCCCCCCCCCCTAATTTGGGGAGGGAACCACCTCCCAGTCCGGACCAACTTGCCCATGTATATTATACACCCAAAGGTTTTAGAAATGCTGGCATGCCTGTCTTTAAAATTTGGGGTTGCCAGAGAAAACTCATAATCAGCAGTAGGTGTAGGACTGCACAGAGCGCATGTGTATGAAAAAAAGTAAAACTAACTGAACAGACGTTTAAGGTTCGGATGTCGAAACGCGTGCATGGGTCGGGGGGTCCTATCGGGAGCTCGGGTTTTCTACTGAGTATCTTCGTGAAATCCCTGGGCCTCCCCTACCTGACTTTCGGAGTAATTTCCGGATTGGGACTGAGCCTCGTGTTCAACTCCTCTATCGTGGCAGTCACCTACTATTTCGACTCCAAACGCTCCTTGGCCACTGGCTTGGCCGTCTGCGGAAGCGGAATAGGAACTTTTGTTTTCGCGCCAATTATCGATTATCTGCTAAGGCAATTTACTTGTATAAAGGTAATACACACTTAATTTTGTCTTTATATACCAAAATCATTGACGAAAAATAAGACAATAATTAAATTTATAAATAATAATCTTTTAAAATAGAATAATCGATTCATGCTAAAGTAATGCACAGACCTGTGCAGTCCCCCCCCCCCCCAAAAAAAAAAACTCAACGTGTTAATATGTTGTATTTAATCTGCGATATTTGCGCAATTATTGCAATTATTACGGACTGCTTACTATGTAAGATTTAACTTTAGGCTATGCCAATTTTCCAAATTTCAAAAGCTTAAAATTATTTGAACTCAAATGAAGTTTAGGGCAGACCTGTGCACTGCCGGTGCCGGGTGTTTTAAAACCGGGGGGCAAGATTAAAACAGGGGGTACGGGGAGGAGGCAACTTTTTTTGAAACGGGGGGGGGTAAGAGGAGAGAAAGAAAAAAAAAAGAGAGAGAAAGAGGGAAAAGGAAAAAGGGACAAAAAAACCGAAAATTAGGTAAAAATAGGCTTTAAATGGCTTAAAATGCATTAAAATAGGGCTAAAAGAAAACTGCAAAAAATCGCGGTAATGGCGCCATTATAAATCAAAAATAGCGCCATGATTTTAGGGTACTTTTTCTTTTTTTGCCGGGGAGGAAGGGGCACAAAAACGGGGGTGGGAACAAATCTTCCAATAAAGTGGGGCGGGGGCACATAGGGGGTAGCTTCCCGATTTTGGGGGTATACCCGACCGCCAAAATTTGTGGGGGAGGGCCCAAAAAAATATTTTGGGGGTAGAGACTCAAATACCCCATCTTTAGCATTTTTTAATACTGGGACCTCCCCCAAATTTTAAGGGGGGTGTCCGGGTACCCCCAACTTTTAGGGGGGAGTGTGGGTTATAATCGGGATTTTTTCGGGAGGAGAGGGTATATATAACCCCCAACCCCCCCCCTTCTGCCCACGTATGTGGGGCATTTACAGACCGTGCACAGGTTTGAATGCATAATAAAATTTATAAACCAAATTTATTTTCAAACATGTTTTCAGAAGCTCAGCTACACGTTAGGTTGCGTATCTACTATAAATCTACTTTTTTGTTGATAATAATTAGGTTTTTAAGCATTCTATGCAGGTACGTAACCAGTATGGGGAAGAGGGGGAGCTGCCGCCACCCATAGATGAACACGGTCAAAAAGCTAGGGGGGAGTATTTACTCCGGATAAATGACATTTAAAAATCTAGGAGGAGGGTCGAACCCCCCTAGCTTTCTAGGGAGGGTCGACCCGGGGTGGAAGATTTTAAAACCTAGAGGGAGGTCAGGTGGGGTCTAATTTCCGAAACAAAATACTTTTAATTGTTAAACCATTAAATGTTTAATAATAGTTTTTTTATAAGATAATACTACATTTTATTGAATAAAAAGCGATATTTAGGTATAAAAAAGGTGTAAAAACATGAATTTGTGTTAAAAATTCACGTTTTTGGAAGAAAATTTAGTATAAAAAAGTACTTAAAGTTAAAACTTTCTCGAGAGGGGAGGGGGTCAGATTTCAAAATCTAGAAGTGGGGTCAAGGGTAAAAAATTCGAAAATTTGGGAAGGGGGCCCCCCCTGGATTTTTTTCTAGGGGGAGGGGCAAAATTTCAAGGCTAGGGGGTGGACCCCACTCGGGGGTAGGGTGGGGAGTGGCCCACTCCCCCCCTACCCGCCACCTTGTTCATCTATGCCGCCACCCCCCCCCCCCTTGTTCATCTATGCCGCCGCCACCCCCGAATATGGTCGCCAGATAGTAAATTTTGGGGGGTTTTAGAGGCCAAAAATTCAAAATTTTCTAGCACCTTGCTAATCGCTCGGCGCCAACCTCTAAAATAGTTTTGGCACCACAATTGACCCAAAAAAAGCAAAAAAAATTGAGCTTTGCTTCGCTCAACGTTCAAGTTTCGTAATATGCGTATGCATAATTCTTGCCATTTATCTTGCTTAATGCTATTGAAAAAAGTACAATAATTTTAATAAACAATAAGTACTACATGGAGAAATGTGCACCCCCTGGGTATTGAATACATAATGATTTGGCATGTAATTTGTATCCCAAAAATAAATTTATTAACAATATATTATCAAAAAATATAATGTATTTAGCTTACCAATATTTAGCTTACCAATACCAATGTATTGTAAGAGTCCCAACGGCTCCCTTAGTACTACGGGAGTTAACCTTCCCGCGGTCTTCCCCGTGAAACACGTAATGCAATTTTCGACATGGACTATATCCCCTCTACTTGTAATTCAAATTATAAATGGCAACTCCCATTTAGAGGGTGTATATTACATGGAGGAAAAATGGTACAGCTTACAGGTGGACCAAGGAGGGGTGCAAAGAAAAAGGTATGAGGGCTATTGTAACTATTTTAGTATTTTAGGAATCAATGGAAATGGCATGGATACTACTGGAACCAATCCACAATCAGATGACGATGAATACTTTAGTAGTTACATATCTGAAATAATCATAACATACCTTTTTCTCAAATCCTTTAACAAGGTCGTCCTTAATCATATTATGCTGCACTGGCCCCTATTAGTAGTGAGTGCTAATATTGTGCAAGATGATATGAACAGCAATTTCCATTTTATATGGGAAGATTGGGATATCTCTACAAACAAACAAACAAACAAGTACTACATATCAAGCAGAACAAACAATCATAATTTGGTTGATTTGTGTATATACCTTTCTCCCTCCTAAATTTTCCACCTGCCTACAAAAATGGCTTGGAATTTTTTTCCATATAAGTACCCTGAAAAACATGGAGATGCTGCTCATCTGATTTGGTTTACAGTGTGGGTGTGGCTAAGGGGTCTTAAAGGTCTCTAAATCCAATTTTTGTGAAATCCAGGCTCTGCCAATGTCTGCTAATGTAATTTTTAACTAAGAAAACATGTTTTTACTGCTAAAAACATTAGATAAAACGTTATTGGGTCAAAAACAGTGTATTATATAGCTTTATCTACGTTTATCCCTGCTTTTTTAACCTTTTCAAAAATTATAGGGGGCGGGTCGGAGTTCCCCCCATGAAATATTTTGTGTACTGAAATCCCCCCACAACCAAATGAAACCATAGGTCACCGACCTTCGACGGCTCAGTGGGGGGTCCACACCCCGGGGTGTGGAGGTTTTTGACCTCCAGGGGGGGGTCACACCCCGGGGTGTTTTTTTTGAAAAAAAGCAGGGGGGGTCACACCCCGGGTACCATTTTTTTGACCAAAATTGACAATTTTTTGACGAAATTTGACCATTTTTTAAGCATTTTTTGGGGGATTGTCTAGTTAGGGGGGGTGGTCAAAAATGGGCCTTAGGGGGGGGGTCAGGGGTTCAAGGGGTCGATGGGGGGGAGGGGTCAAAAATGGGCCTTAGGGGGGAGGATAGGTCTCAGAGGGGGCCGTAGGGGGGGTGACCCCCCCCTACACCCCCCCCCCCCCTTCGGTGACCTATGAATGAAACCCTGGGTACGTCCCTGATTTTATGGCCCTTTTTCGATGTACCTGGTTTATATTTTGGAAAAGATAAAAAACAACAAAACATGGTTTTTTTAAAAATAAATATCTTAATATGTTTTTTAAAACAAAAATTGCATTTTGATCAATTTACTGTGATCTGTCTTTCCTCTCTGCGTACCAACCAGCATAAAAGATGTGGCAGCCACAAATAATTCATACATGGTAACATAACAATACTAATCTTAAGCACTTTTTTTATATATATATTTACACAAACATTACTAAATACAAAGAGGTTGTCTCCTCAGTGACTTGTGATAAATACTTAAAAAAACCGAGGGGAATCGAATGGCCCAATACCCATTTTAAGTTGATTTAAGGTTTCATTTGGTTGGGGGGGATTTCAGTACACAAAATATTTCATAGGGGGAACTCCGCGCCGCCCCCCTATAATTTTGGAAAAGGTTAAAAAAGCAGGGATAAACGTAGATAAAGCTGTATAATACACTGTTTTTGACCCAATAACCTTTCTCTAATGTTTTTAGCAGTAAAAACATGTTTTCTTAGTTAAAAATTACATTAGTAGACATTGGCAGAGCCTGGATTTCACAAAAATTGGATTTAGAGACCTTTAAGACCCCTTAGCCACACCCACACTGTAAACCAAATCAGATGAGCAGCATCTCCATGTTTTTTAGGGTACTTATATGGAAAAAATTCCAAGCCATTTTTGTTGGCAGGTGGAAAATTTAGGAGGGAGAAAGGTATATAAACAAATCAACCAAATTATAATTGTTTGTTCTGCTTGATATGTAGTACTTGTTTGTTTGTTTGTAGAGATATCCCAATCTTCCCATATAAAATGGAAATTGCTGTTCATTATCATCTTGCACAATATTAGCACTCACTACTAATAGGGGCCAGTTCAGCATAATATGATTAAGGACGACCTTGTTAAAGGATTTGAGAAAAAGGTATGTTATGATTATTTCAGATATTTAACTACTAAAGTATTCATCGTCATCTGATTGTGGATTGGTTCCAGTAGTATCCATGCCATTTCCATTGATTCCTAAAGTAGTTACAATAGCCCTCATACCTTTTTCTTTGCACCCCTCCTTGGTCCACCCGTAAGAAGCTGTACCATTTTTCCTCCATGTAATATACACCCTCTAAATGGGAGTTGCCATTTATAATTTGAATTACAAGTAGAGGGGATATAGTCCATGTCGAAAATTGCATTACGTGTGTCACGAGGAAAACCGCGAGAAGGTTAACTCCCGTAGTACTAAGGGAGCCGTTGGGACTCTTACAATACATAATATTTATGGCAACTATTGGTAAGCTAAATACATTATATTTTTAGATAATATATTGTTAATAAATTTATTTTTGTCATACAAATTACATGCCTAATCATTATGTATTCAATACCCAGGGGGTGCACATTTCTCCATGTAGTACTTATTGTTTATTAAAATTATTGTACTTTTTTCAATAGCATTAAGCAAGATAAATGGCAAGAATTATGCATACGCATATTACGAAACTTGAACGCTGAGCGAAGCAAAGCTCAAATTTTTTTTTGATTTTTTTTTGGGTCAATTGTGGTGCCAAAACTATTTTAGAGGTTGGCGCCGAGCGATTAGCGAGGTGCTAGAAAATTTTGAATTTTTGGCCTCTAAACCCCCCCCCCCAAAATTTACTATCTGGCGACCATATTGGGGGGGGGGGTGGCCGTGGCGGCATAGATGAACAAAGGGGGTGGGTGGCGGCATAGATGAACAGGGTGGGGGGTGGGGGGGGGGTGGGCCCCTCCCTCCTACCCCGAGTGGGGTCCACCCCTAGCCTTGAATTTTTGCCCTCCCCCTAGGAAAAATTCCAGGGGGCCCTCCCCGATTTTTCTTTTTTTTTCCCCTTGTCCCCACTTCTAGTTTTTGAAATCTGGCCCCTCCCCTCTGAGTAAGTTTTATCTTTAAGTACTTTTTTATATTTTTTTTTCTTCCAAAAACGTGAATTTTTATCTCAATTTCATGTTTTTACACCTCTCTATACCTAAATATCGCTTTTTATTCAATAAAATGTAGTATTATCTTATAAAAAAACTATTATTAAACATTTATGGTTTAAAAGTATTTTGTTTCGGAAATTAGACCCCACCTGACCCCCCTCTAGGTTTTAAAATCTTCCACCCCGGGTCGACCCTCCCTAGAAAGCTAGGGGGGTTTGACCCTCTTCCTAGATTTTCAAATGTCATTTATCCGGGGTAAATACCCCCCTAGCTTTTTGACCGTGTTCATCTATGGGTGGCGGCCGCTCCCCCTCTTTCCCATACCGGTTACGTACCTGCATAGAATGCTTAAAAACCTAATTATTACCAACAAAAAAGTAGATTTATAGTAGATACGCAACCTAACGTGTAGCTGAGCTTCTGAAAACATGATTGAAAATCAGTTTGGATTATAAATTTTATTATGCATTCAAACCTGTGCACGGTCTGGAAATGCCCCTCATAAGTGTGCAGAAAGGGGGGGAATTGGGGGTTATATATACCCCCTCCTCCCGAAAAAATCCCGATTATAACCATACATGGGCAAGTTGGTCCGGAGTGGGGGGGGGTTAAACCCCAAATTAGGGGGGGGTTAAAATCCGAGAAACGTAAAATACCCATATCGTTTTTTTTCTGGAGTGCATTTTACCCATCGTTTTTCGATTTTTAAGGAAAAATAGGAGAAAAAAAAACGCTAATTTTTAGGTCAAAAAGCCCTTTTTATTGCATTTTTGAGCTTTTTATTGTGCTTAGAACATTTATTTTGACCTCAAAACTTAAGTTTGGAGGCAGTTAGAAGTCATTTTATCAGTTCATTTTTTTTTATCTTCCTTTTTCAAAAATTGGGGGGGAGTTAACCTTTTCTCCCCCCACTCTGAGTGGGGGAGGGGGGTTAAACCCCCCTTCTCAGAATTTGGGGGCGGGGGTTAACCCCCCCAACCCCCCCGTGCCCATGTATGATTATAACCCACACTCCCCCCTAAAAGTTGGGGGTACCCCGGACACCCCTTAAAATTTGGGGAATCCCAGTACTAAAAATGCTAAAAATGGTGTTGGTGTATTTGAGGTATACCCCCAAAATTTTTTTGGGCACTCCCCCACAAATTTTGGGGGTCGGGTATACCCCCCAAAATTCGGCAGGCTACCCACCTATGTGCCCCCCACTTTATTGGAAGATTTGTCCCACCCCCGTTTTATTGCCCCCCGGCCAAAAAATGAAAAAGTACCCTAAAATTATGGCGCCATTTTTGACCTATAATGACGCCATTACCGCGATTTTTTGCAGTTTTTAGCCTATTTTAATGCATTTTAAGCCATTTAAAGCCTATTTTTACCTTATTTTCGTTTTTTGGACCCTTTTTTTCTCTCTTTTTTTTGAAAAAAATTTGAAGCTTTTGAAATTTAGAAAATTGGCATAGCCTAAAGTTAAATCTTACATAGCAAGCAGTCCGTAATAATTGCAATAATTGCGTGAATATCGTAGATTAAATACAACATATTAACACGTAGAGTTTTTTTTGGGGGGGGAGTGCACAGGTCTGTGCATTACTTTAGCATGAATCGATTATTCTATTTTAAAATATTATTATTTATAAATTTAATTATTGTCTTATTGTTCGTCAATAAATTAGGTATATAAAGACAAAATTAAGTGTGTATTACCTTTATACAAGTAAATTGCTAGCAGATAATCGATAATTGGTGCGAAAACAAAAGTTCCTATTCCGCTTCCGCAGACGGCCAAGCCAGTGGCCATGGAGCGTTTGGAGTCGAAATAGTAGGTGACTGCCACGATAGAGGAGTTGAACACGAGGCTCAGTCCCAATCCGGAAATTACTCCGAAAGTCAGGTAGAGAAGGCCCAGGGATTTCACGAAGATACTCAGTAGAAAACCCGAGCTCCCAATCAGACCCCCGACCATGCACGCGTTTCGACATCCGAACCTTAAACGTCAGTTCAGTTAGTTTTACTTTTCTTCATACACATGCGCTCTGTGCAGTCCTACACCTACTGCTGATTATGAGTTTTTTCTGGCATCCCCAAATTTTAAAGACAGGCATGCCAGCATTTCTAAAACCTTTGGGTGTATAATATACATGGGCAAGTTGGTCCGAAGTGGGGGGGGGAGGGTTAAACCTCAAATTAGAGGGGGGGGGTGGTTAAAATCCGAGAAACGCAAAATACCCATATCGTTTTTTTCTGGAGTGCATTTTACCTATATCGTTTTTCGATTTCAAAGAAAAAATAGGTAAAGAACGCTAATTTTAGGTAAAAAAGGCCTTTTTATTGCATTTTTGAGCTTTTTACTGTTTAAAACATTCATTTTGACCTCAAAACTTAAGTTTGGAGGCAGTCAGCGGTCAGGCCGGACCGGTCAGCGGCCAGGACGGTCAGGGGAAAGGAGCCTTGAATTTTTTCCAGAGGGGTCTGAAATTTTGGCTCTAGGGGAGGACCCCTTTGCTCTGCCACCCCCCCAAAAAAACACCTTATCCTCGCCCAAGTACTGTGATCCTTGTACTCACCTGTCCGTCCAAGCGCTGGCGATAGGGCCGGCCAGGAGCGGCATGGCGAAGAAGAGAGAGCCGGCCATGGCGCTCTCGCCCTTCATAGCCCTGTACTCCTCTTGGATGGCCGGGAACAGGATGCCGAAACTGAAACTCACCCCGTCCGCGATCAGGTGCACCATAAAAACTGCAGCCACTATCACCCACCCGTAGCCTAAAATCAGTAAAACATTAAACAACCGATTTATGTTACGATTTTTAGAGCTGATTTAGGACGGCTATGAGTGACTAAATCCATTTTACCGCCCAAAACACCCAAAACACTATAGCAAGCAAGGGCGTAGCTAGGGGGGGTTATGGAGGTTGTAAACCATAGGTGAGAAAGGGGGGGCATGGTGGGGTCCACCCACCCCCCCCCCCCTCTAGCCTTAAAATTTTGGGACCCCCCTCCTAGACAAAAATCTAGGCCCCCCTCCCCCAAATTTCCGAATTTTTTATCCCTGAACCCCCTCTGGAATTTGAATTCTGACCCCCCTCGGCAAAATTTTAGGTACTTTTGTTATACTAAATTTTCTTCAAAAAACGTGAATTTTTAACACATATTCATGACACCAGAATATCACTTTTTATTAAATGTCGTATTATCCTATAAAAAGAAGAATTATTAGTATTCATGTTATTGTGGTTTAAAACTTGTTTGCTTTGGACACCAAACCCTGACCCCCCTCTAGATTTCAAAATTTCGCACCCTAGGTCGACCTCCCCCTAAAAAGCAAGGGGGGTCCGGACCCCCCTCCTAGAATTCAAAATTCGATTCACCCAGGGTAACAACCCCCCTAGCTTCCCGGACCATTCTCACCTATGGTTGTAACCCCCACCCCCTTTTGATCTAGCGGGGGTAAAAATTTGGAGGTCCTTAAACAATTTTAAAAAATTTTCTTGCGCTTCGCTCCGCTCAGCGCTCGACGTTTATATACCTTTTTACACCTTTAGGTGATTTTACTAATGAATTTCAAAGACAATATTTTTAAAATTTTTCAAGATTTTTTTAAGATTTATAATATTTAACGTTTTAAAACTTAAAACTTTTGAATTAAAGTTTAACTTAAAAAACAATGCAAATAACAGCAAAAAGAATCACTTAGCGCGAAGCGCAAAATTTTTTACCCCTTTTTAATGTTTTTTACGGTATTTTTAAAATTTGGAGTACAACCCACTACAACTCCCCCTTTCGAAAAACTTGCATGGAGTGCTAGTTCTGTGCACGGTCTGTAATTGCCCCCCCCCCCGTTTTATTGGAGGATTTGCCCCCCCGTTTTATTGCTCCCTCCCCGCCAAAAAATAAAAAAGTACACTAAAATTATGACGCCATTTTTGACCTATGGCTATGATGACGACATCATAGCTAATTTTTTGCAGTTTTAAAGCCTATTTCAATGTATTTTAAGCCATTTTAGACCTATTTTTACCTTATTTTCGCTTTTTTGTTCTTTTTTTCCCTTTTCCCTTCTTTTTTTTTCTTTTTTCCCCTTTTTTCTCTTTTTTTCTTTCCCCCCTGCTTGTCCCCCCCGTTTCAAAAAAGTTGCCCCCGTGCCCCTCGTTTTGGAATTGCCCCCCCAATAAAACGCCGGGGGGGGGGGGCAGTGCACAGGTCTGGAGTGCAACACCCCCCTTCCGAAATCCTGGCTACGCCCCTGATAGCAACCATACGTGAGAAATGGGAATGGGTCTTTAAAATGACTTCTACCTGCCTCAGAATTTAATTTTTGAGATAAAAATGAATTTTTAAGCAATAAAAAAACTAAAAAATGCTATAAAAAAATTTTGGCCTAAAACTAGTATTTTTTTAATTCATTTTTCTTTTAAAATCAAAAAAATATGAGTAAAATTGCACTCCAGAAAAAACTATATGGGTAAAAAGCGTTCAACAAAATTAACCCCCTACCCTCTAAGTTCGGGGGTTTTATTTGGGGGGGGGGGGGGTTTATTGCATACATGGGCAAGTTGATCCGGAGTAGGAGGGGGATTAAACCCCAAATTAGGAGGGGGGTTAAAATCCGAAAAACGAAAAATATCCATATCGTTTTTGTTGGAGTGCATTTTACCCATATCGTTTTTCAATTTTGAAGGAAAAATAGGTAAAAACGCTAATTTTAGATTAAAAAGCCATTTTTATTGCATTTTTGAGCTTTTTATTGCTTAAAACATTTCTTGCTTCATTTTGACTTCAAAACTTAAGTTTGGAGGCAGTTAG
Organism: Microlaimidae sp. YZB2_3; assembly: GCA_030248175.1. Lineage (NCBI taxonomy): Eukaryota > Metazoa > Nematoda > Chromadorea > Desmodorida > Microlaimidae > Microlaimidae sp. YZB2_3. Next base: position 11,062 of record JASAMX010016953.1, read on the forward strand.
AAGTCATTTTAAAGACGTTTTTTTCTTCATTTTTCTCAAATTGGAGGGTTAACCTTTTCTCCCCCCCCACACTTCAGAGGGGGGGGGTTAAACCCCCCCTTCTCAGAATTTGGGGGGGGGGAGAGTTAACGCCCCCCAACCCCTTCCTCCCCTCTCGTGCCCATGTATGTTTTATTGGAGGGGTAATTTCAAAACGGGGCAACTTTTTTTAAAACGGGGAGTGGCAAGCAGGTAGGAAAGAAAAAAAAGAGAGCAAAAAGGTGAAGAAAAAAAAGAAAAAAAGAAAGAAAAAGGGAAAAAGAGACAAAAAAAGCGAAAAGAAGGTTAAAATAGGTCAAAAATGGCTTAGAATGCAATGAAATCATAGGTGTTTTTTGGGGGGACAGAGGGGTCCACCCCCCCTAGAACTAAAATTTTGGACCCCGTCGCCTAGAAAAAATCCAGGGCTCCCCTCCCAAGCTCGAGAGCGGTCCGGCCTGACCCCCCTTCCTGACCAATTTGGAAGTATATTTTTTATTTACTGTCAAAAACACGGTTTTTTTTACTTAAAAACAGTGTTTAAATACACTTTTTAGGCCTACATAGGCTGTTTTAGTACACAAAATTCAATATTAGACCTAAAAACACTTAAATTTTTAAATTTTGTTAAAAATTTGGACCCCCCCCCCAAATTTGAAATCTCGCACCCAGGGTCGACCCCCCTAAAAAGCCACGGGGGTCCGCACCCCCCTGGACCCCCCCCTAGCGGTCCCGACTAAAAACACCTATCAATGAAATAGGTTAAAACCTGCAAAAATTTTCGATGATGACGTCATTATAGGTCAACAATGGCGCTATTATAATTTAGGGTACTTTTTTGATTTTTTGGCGGGGGGGCAATAAAACGGGATGGGGAGGGCAAATCCTCCAATAAAGCGGGGGGCATTTCCAGATCGTACACAGGTCTGTTTCCCGAGTTTTTTTTTTCGCCAGCGCTTAGGCGCCAGCTGGCGTCTAGCCCCCAAATTTTAGGCGCCAGCCCAAAATCTAGGCGCCAATAACAAAAATTGTTTTATGTCCACAAAAAGGACTACAGACCTGTGCATTGCCCCCCCGGGGTTTTATTGGGGGGCAATTCCAAAACGAGGGGGGCACGGGGGGCAACTTTTTTGAAACCGGGGGGGGGGGTCAAGCAGGGGGGAAAGAAAAAAAAGCGAAAAAAGGAGAAAAAAAGAAGGGAAAAGGAAAAAAGGGACAAAAAAAGTGAAAATGAGGTAAAAAAAGGTCTGAAATGGCTTAAAATACACATTGAAATAGGCTAAAAATAGCTAAAGATCCGCGATGATGGCGTCATCATAGGTCGAAAATGGCGTCATAATTTTTAGGGTACTTTTTCATTTTTTTGCGGGGGTGGGGGTAGGGAGGCAATAAAACGGTGGAGGGCAATAAAACTGAGGGGGGGGGCAAATCCTCCAATAAAGTAGGTGCATTTTCAGACGTGCTGCACAGGTCTGGGACTGGGACTATATTATTGGTTTTTTCATTATGCATATTTTGGATGGTTTTTGTAGTCAAACATTTTGTTGTATTTGTATAGTACAATTAAAAAAATTTTATGCCTTTCTCTAATACTCAACTTTAAATGCGTAAAATTTTGTTAAAGGCTTATACAATTTAAAAAGAAAACATTAACACTAGTAATGGTCCTACCCTCTCACATCATGCTCCGGAGCTCCTGCCATTTAAAGCGGAGTTTTGGAAATCCGCCCCTAAAAAATGATTTCAAGCATATTTAAGCTTAAATGTTTTAAATAATTTTATTCGTATTAGGTTTTTTTACTGTTTTTAATAAGTTTTGAAAAATTTTAGTTTATAAAAAAATTTTTGACTAAATAATCTATTATATTCGTATAGCTTTATTATTATTCACAAAATTAATATAAAAGTAGAGCGGAACTCCGACTGGAACGGAACTCCACTTTGCAGAGCTCCAGAGCTCTGCAAAGTGGCGTTCCGTTCTAGACAGCTCGAAGCTTAAAGCTTTAGTTTAAACATAAATTAAATTCTTTTTAAAACTTGGAAGCAAATAAGAATTTTATCAGAAGTTATTTTCACGCTTTAATCAAAACTAAATTTTAAATTTTGGATTTTTTAGATTTTTTAATGGATTTTTTAAGTAAAAAATGTAAATTCTAAAATTGTAGATAAATGAAAACAATCATGCCCTTAGCGAAGCGAAGCGCGAGAAAATTTTTAAAACTTCCTTAAATTTTTTTTGTCTAATTGACTAAAAAAACTGTTAAAAAATACGTTTATGGCCAAAAATCTAGGCGCCAGGCTGGCGTCTGGACCCAAAATTTTAGTCGCCAGCGGAAAATTCTAGGCGCCAGTGGCGTCGATTTGACATAAAAAAACCTAGCCTGCTTCTTCCAGACCAACTTGCCCATGTATGGTATCGGACGGGTAGGGGGGTCGGGTAGGGCCCTCCCTTCTTCTAGCCTTGAAATTTTGGACCCCTCCCCCTAAAAAATTCTTGGGGTGTCCTCCCCTCCTCTAATTTTTTTTCATTTTGACACTTTACCCCCTCTAGAATTCTCCAATCACCACCTCCCTCCCCCTCTTTTTTAGCCAAATTTGAATTATAAATTAAGGTGCAAAATTTACTGTCAAAAAGACAATTTTGTAGTAAAAAAGTACTTTTGTACATTTTTTTATACCTAGATAGCTTATTTTGGTTTTTTAAATTATATATTGGAGCTAAAACACTTAAATTTATTATATAAAACAACTGTGTTTGGAAACCGGACCCCACCTGAACGCTGACGCTGACCCCCCTTTAGATTTCTAACCGGTCTATTCTGGGTTAACACAAGCTCTAGCTTTCTAGAGGAAGTTAACCCCCTAGAAAGCTGGAGAAGGTACGGACCCTACCTGGACCCCCCTAGCTTTCAAAGGGCCATTTACTCGGGGTAGCCACCCCCTCCTAGCTTCTCGATCCATGCTCATGTATGATTACAAGCCTTTCCTTATTCTAAAATTTTGAAGTAGGTACAACAGAACAAACTCTAACTTAAAGCAGACCTGTAAACGGTCTGGAAATTCCCCCCGCTATATTAGTGGCTGTGCCCCCCTCCGTTTTAACTACTACTAAGAAACTTAAAACCCTACTAAAAATTAAAACGTATTAACAAATTATTGCGCTATTTTGATCTATTTTCGCAAAATTTTTGCTTTTTAAAGCCTATTTTAACTCTTTTAAACTATTTTAGATCTATGTTTCCATATATTTCGCTTTTTAGTCCTTTTTTTTCTCACTTTTTTCTCTTTATCTCTGCTTGCCGCTCTTTTCTTTTCTCTCTGCTTTCCCCTTCCTTCGTTTTATTGCCCTCCCCCCGTTTACAAAAATTGCCCCTGGTGCCTCTTCCCATTTTGGAATTGCCTCCTCCTTCCTTCAATAAAACCCCCGGGAGACAGTGCAGAAGTCTGTTTGGAGAATAGTGCTAAAAAAGCTAAAAATGGGCGATTTGAAGGACATTCCTTTCAAAAAGCTTTCCTTCAATTTCTTCAAAAGGGGCATCGCATAGTCAGTCCTCTAAAAAACTGTAACTTTTCCAATGGCTAGCCACAAACACATACACAATACATGTCAGTCATCCATGTCAACAATTCAGTGGGCTTTAGGTAAAAATTTATGTTTTAACGAGAAATAAAAACCTAACACAAATCAGTTTTCATATGGATTAATATAAAAAATTGGTAATGCAAGTATAAAGAAGTTTTTTTCGAAAAAAATTGGAAAAAACCCAGACCTGTGCACTGCCTCCCCCCGGTTTTATTGGGGGGACAATTCCAAAATGGGAGGGCACACGGGGGGCAATAAAACGAGGGGGACAAGCAGGGGAGAAAGTGAAAAAAAAGAGAAAAAAGAAAGAACAAAGAAAAAACGGACGAAAAAGCGAAATTTAGTTAAATTATGTCTGAAATGGCTTACAATGCATTGAAATAGGCTAAAAAACTGCTAAAATTTTGCGATGATGATGGCGTCCTAATAGACAAAAATGGCGCCATAATTTTTGGGTACTTTTACTTTTTCTGTTTTGAGCGGGCGAGGGGAGAGGAAATAAAACGGGGGGCACCGCCACCATAGGTGTTTTTGGTCGGGTCCACTAGGGGGGAGTGCACCCCCGGGTGTAAGGCCAAAATTTTTTAGGAGGGTGCAGGGCATACATGGGCACGGGGGGGCTGGGGGGGTCTTAACCCCCCCCCCAAATTCTGAGATGGGTAGTTTAACCCCCCCCCCACTCAGAAGTGGGGGGGAAAGTTAACCCCCCCCCCAATTTTGGAAAAATGAAGAAAAAATGTCTTTAAAATGACTTCTAACTGCCTCCAAACTTAAGTTTTGAGGTCAAAATGAATGTTTTAAGCAATAAAAAGCTCAAAAATGCAATAAAAAGGGCTTTTTGACCTAAAATTAGTGTTTTTAACCTATTTTTCTTTCAAAATCGAAAAACGATATGGGTAAAATGCACTCCAGAAAAAAAACGATATGGGTATTTTGCGTTTCTCGGTTTTTAAGACCTAATTTGGGGTTTAACCCCCCCCGCACTCCGGACCAACTTGCCCATGTATGGTCCAGGGGGTCCGGACCCCCCTGGCTTTTTAGGGGGGGGGGTCGACCCCGGGTGCGAGATTTTAAATTTAGGGGGGGGGGTCAGGGGGGTCCAATTTTTTAGCAAAATTTTTTTAACTCAATAATTTAAGTTTTTTTAGGTCTAATATTGAATTTTATGTATTAAAACAGCCTATTTAGGCCCAAAAGTGTATTTAAACACTGTTTTTTACTAAAAAACCGTGCTTTTGACATTAAATAAAGAAATATACTTTGGTCGGGAGGGGGGTCAGCCTCGCTAGGGGGGGGTCAGGCCGGACCGTTTTCGAGCTTTGGGGGGAGGGCCCCCCTGAATTTTTTCTAGGGGGGGGTTCAAAATTTTGGCTCTAGGGGGGTGGACCCCTGTGCCCCCCCCCAAAAAAAAACACCTATGACCGCCACTAATATTATAGGCATAGATGGTCAGGGGAGTTGGGACTTGGGGGTTATACCCCCACAAAAAATCCCGATTATAGCCGACACGCGACACCCCCCTAAAATTTGGGAGTACCCCGGACCGGACACCCCATCCTAAAATTTGGGGGTCCCAGTCTCAGTACTTAAAATGCTAAAAATGGGCTATTTGAGGTATACCCTAAAAAATTTTTGAAACAGCCTTCTCCCTAATTTCAAGGGTCAGGTATAACACCCAAATCCGGGAGGCTGCCCACTTATGATTCCAGGGGGCATCCTGCACGCGTGCACAGGTCTAAAAACTTCCTATTTTTTGCAAAAAAATAAAATCCCAGAATGTTTAGAATAGGAAAGAATATTAAACTTATTTTATTACCATGATTTTCTCTTGATTTATATTTTTTCTATTAGCTTGTGTGCGACTCAAACTCATAATAACTTACTTTTATTAGCTTGTGTGTGACTTAAACTCATAATAACTTACCTCCATCGGGAGCCTCAGGGTAGAGCGTGCTGCTGCTGGATGTTGTAAAACTGGAAGTGCTTCCAGTTCTCTGACGTCTTCGACCGCTTTGTTCTGAGGCGCATTTGACAGGGGACTTTCGATGATAGGCTATAATCTCTGTATCAGAATGATACCAGTTGGGCCGCGGGGAGTGGTAAGGGGATAAAGCTTGATTTTCAGGCTCAAATATTGAGGTAGTACTCGCTGCAGACGCGTCATTAAAGTGCGGCGACTCAGAATTTTCACAAAAATTATCTGGATAAGCCGTTGTTAACCTTTCATCGTCCATTGTATGATCCGGGAATATAAAAATCTTTTCAGCACCACCGTTTTCTGCACTTTTGGTGCTGCAGTTGTTATTATCAGTATCAGCTGTTAGGTTGTCAGTCTCTCCTTCATCGTCGCCAGTTTCATTCATTTGTTCTGGAAGAAACTCAGGGGTGTGGATGTTTTCTTCAACTTTTGCAACAGATTTATCCATGTTGTTAGCACTGTGTGCTGATTTAAGGTCGTCTTGGCGCTGTTTTTTTCGGAAGAGCTGGCGGGATTTTAACCTGTTTTGATTACCAGAGATTTGATTGGGTTTTTGATAAGAATCTGCCATGATATTTTTTAAAGAGACTAAAACAATTTAACATTGTGCTATCACAATAATAAAAGCATTACAATAACTTTAAAATTATACATGTGCACCAAACTGAGGGGAAGTTTAAACGTCAAAGCCGGGTTTGCATTAAGGTGGCAATGCCACCTACGATAGTTGTATTTCATCCTTATGATGTGTTTTTCTTAATTAAAAAATAAAAAAAGCTTTTTTAGGCCTAATTCAAACCTAAAAATCAAGCAAAATTATATATTTTGGGATAAAACTTGTCTTTTAAAAATATGTTTATAAAATCTCACCCAAAACACAAGTTTTCCAAAATTTGAAAGACGAACTTAACAAAAACAAGATGTAAATAGAAGACGAGATGTTGAAAGACCTAATAGCCAAGCATTTGAACACCAGCATTAGAAGGCCGCGCATTTGAACGCCAAGCGTTTGACCGCCGGAGTCAGTGGCGTGCCCAGGGGGGGGGGCGGGGGGGGGGGGGCGGCCCCTTGACACCGCTGGAGGGCTATCGCCCCCCAGACCCCCCATTTCTGGGGGGCTGCCGCCCCCCAGACCCCCCCCTCAGGGTTAGTATTTACCACCCCACACCGCCCCCCCCCCCCTGAAATAAAATCCTGGGCACGCCACTGGCCGGAGTACACATTGCATTTAAAAGAGGCATTAAAATTCCTTGCCAAAGTGGTATAAACTTTCTAAAATAAAAAAAATCACAGAATAATATAAATGCAAGTAAATTTGCGTTTGTGCACTTCCACTATTACACCACCACAACGTTTACTGAAATTTTACATAAAAATATTACATGTTATTGATGGTCCCGCATCTGAACATAATCACAGGTGAGAAAAGGGAGGCAGGGGCAGGGTAGGGTCCGGTCCACCTTATGTGAGAACGGTCCCGGCAACTAGGGGGGTTGGTTATTCGGATCCCCCTAGCTTTTTAGGGGAAGTCGACCCGGGGTTTGTTTTTTTTTTTTTTTTTTTTTTTTTTCGCTCTTTTTTTTTTTTTTTTTTTTTTTTTTTTTTTTAAACTATAATAACTTTAATATTTGTTCTTTTTATAGGATAATATTATATTTTATTGATTAAAAAGCCATATTCTGGTATAAAAAGGTGTAAAAAACATAAATATGGGTTAAAAATTCAAGTTTTTGAAAGAAAATTCAGTATAAAAAAGTACCTAAAATTTTCCCAAGGGGGAGGGGGGGGGGTCAGATTTAAAATTTTAGAGGGGGGTCAGAGGTAAAAAATTCGGGGGGAGGATGCTAAGATTTTCGTCTAGAGGGGGTTCCGAAATTTCGAGGTTATTAGGGTGGACTCTAGCCCCCCTCTCACGTCTTTTTTGGGTCCAACCCCCTCAACAAAACTATTTGCCCCTCCGAGACAAAAATCTAGAGGGAGTCCCCTTCCTACCTCCCCGAATCTTCCCAATTTTTTACCCGTGACCCCCTCTAGAATTTAAAATCTGCCCCTCCCACTTGGGAAAATTTCAGGTACTTTTTTATACTAAATTTTCTACCAAAAATGTGAATTTTTAACACAAATTCACGCTTCTGCGGACCCTCTTTTATACTGAGAATATCGCATTTTATTCAATAAAACGTAGAATTATCCTATAAAAAGAACGATTACTAAAGTCAGACATGGTGCACGCCCCCCCCCCCCCCGGGGGTCAACACGGGGGGGGGGCAATTTCGAACTGGGGGGGCACGGGGGGACAACTTTTTTGAAACGGGGCAAGAGGGGAAGAAAAAAAAGAGAAAAAAAAGGAAGAAAAAAAGAGAAAAAAGAAGGGAAAAGGGAAAAAAGGGACAAAAAAAACACGGAAAGAAGGGAAAAATAGGGCTAAAATGGCTTAAAATACATTGAAATAGGCTAAAAACGGCAAAAAATTCGCGATGATGGCGTCATCATAGGTCAAAAATGGCGTCATATTTTTAGGGTACTTTTTCATTTTTTGGCGGGGGGGGGGGCAATAAAACGGAGGGGGGGGGCAAATCCTCCAATAAAACGGGGGGGGGCATTTTCAGACCGTGCACAGGTCTGTAAGTGACGACCTGACTGCCCCCGGGGTTTAAACGGCAGGGGGGCAATTCCAAAACGGGAGGAGACGGGGGGGGAGCAACTTTTTTAAATCGGGAGGGGCAATAAAACGGGGGACAAGCAGGGGGAAGAAAAAAAGAGAAAAAAAGAAAAAAAAGAAGGGAAAAAAGAAAAAAGGGACAAAAAAGCTAATAAGGTAAAAATAAGGTAAAAATAGGTCTGAAATGGCTTAAAATACATTGAAAAAGGCTAAAAACTGCAAAAAAATTGCGATGATGGCGTCATATAGGTCAAAAATGGCGCCATAATTTTAGGGTACTTTTTCATTTTTGGCCGGGGGGGGGGGGAATAAAACGGGGGCAAATCCTCTAATAAAACGGGGGGGGGGTATTTCAGACCGTGCAGAGGTCTAAAAGTGATTATGGTGTAAAACTACTTTTGCGCCGGCACACCGGACCCCACCTGACCCCCTCTAGATTTCAAAATTTTACAGAAGACAGACCTTTTCTAAAAAGCTAGGGGGTCTCGACCACCCCCCCAGGATCCCCCTTCCAGAATTCAAACTACGATTTACTACGGGTAACAAACAACCCCACCCCTAGTGGCGTGCCCAGGATTTTATTTCAGAGGGGGGCGCTCTGGGGGGGGGGCTAATACTGAACCTTGAAAAGGGGTTTGGGGGCGGCCCCATAGATAAACACGGTCAAAAAGCTAGGGAGGGGTGTTTGCCCCGAGGTAAATGACATTTTAAAATCTGGGAGGAGGGTTCTAGAGGGCGTCGAACTCCCCTAGCTTTCTAGAGGGGGTCGACC
>JASAMX010016954.1:0-28073 GCA_030248175.1 Microlaimidae sp. YZB2_3
TTTACTCGTTCAGTTACGTATTGCTCCTAATTTGGGGTTTAACCCCCCCACTCCGGACCAACTTGCCCATGTATGGTTTAAACCCGCTTCTTGAGAATTTCAGAGAGGTTAACCCCCCAACCCCCCCCCCGTGCCCATGTATGATCACGGCGGATATTCGATTGTAGAAATGTTGTGAGGAATTTGCATAAGGTCGAAAAATACAAAATCAAAATTGTATAAATAAATAACTATTTTAAAGTACGTATAATTAGTTACAATTAGGCTTTGATCACAGCAAACAAAAGCACTATACACAAAGCGAAGACTGACGTTAATACACATATCACAGCTCTTTGATTATATGATAATTTCTTCTCCCAATAAAACCAAATTAGAAACAATTCTTTGATAAAATTATATATCTACCGGAAAATAAATAATCAAAATTTATATTCATACATGGGCGCGGGGGGGGGGGGGTTGGGGGGGTTAAAGGCCCCCCGAATTCTGAGAAGTCAGTTTTAACCCCCCCCCCACTATGAAGTGGGGGGGGGGGGAGAAAAAGTTAACCCCCTCCCCATCTTTGGAAAAATGAAGAAAAAAATATTTCTTTAAAATGACTTCTAGTTGCCTCCAAACTTAAGTTTTGAGGTCAAAATGAATGTTTCTAAGCAATCAAAAGCTAAGGAATGTAAAATGGAGGGCTTTTTAGCCCTTAAAAAAATTTTTTCATAGCCTGCTTTTCCTTCAAAAATAATAAAACAATATGGTAAAATGCACTCCAGAAAAAAACAATATGGGTCTTTCATTTCGGATTTAATCCCCCCTAATTTGGGGTTTAACCCCCACTGGGTAAACTTCCATGCTATGTTTATTGTCTTGTGTTTCGTCAATCTACAGACAGTTAAGTGCCGACGGTATAAAATTTAACGATTGTAAATTCAACTAGCAATTTTCAGACCTTATTTGCTTTTGCCGCATCTTTCTTAATCCGTAATTTTTCGCCGCTTCCGTCTGAAATCCCAACAGCAATCTGGGTCACCTACTTCCTCCCGGATATCTTCCGTCCAGCGTCCTGTTACCGACGGTGTTCCATAACCAACGGACCAGTGTATGTTGGATAACGAACCACAAAATCAATAAGTTTTTCTGAACTGCGATTCCCCCTCATCATCTCCGTCCAATCCAGTTCCCTGTTTAAAATGAACCGCTTGGCGTAGTAGGAATAAAGCCCACGGGCTTATAAAAGGGCGATGGAATGTGTTGGAATATCGGCGTATAAATAACGTTATTAATAGATAAAAGTAAAAGCACGATAATTGAAGATGGAATCTCAGTTAAGTGAAATTGGCCGATTGAATATGGGCCATTGAAATAAAAGGATGATTGAAGGTGGAATCGCAGTTTAGAAAACTATTGATTTTGTGGTTTGTTATCCAACACACACTGGTCCGTTGGTTATGGAACACCGTCGGTAACAGGAGGATTATGGAAAATAATGGAATAATTCGGAGGAAGTAAGCGACCCAGATTGCTGTTGGTATTTTCGAGACGGAAGCGGCGGAAAAAATTACGGATTAATAGATGCAAAGGAAATAAGGAAACAGAATTGCTAGTCGAATTGGTACAGAAGATTGTTCTTGGAAATTTTTATAACTGTCGGCACTTCACTCTGTCAGGGAACAGATTGACGAAACACAAAGTAATATAAACATACATGGGGGCAAGACTGGTCCGCAAGCAGAGTGGTTAAACCCCAAATTAGGGGTTAAAATCCGAGAAACGCAAAATACCCATATCTTTTTTTTTCTGGAGTGCATTTTACCCATATTGGTTTTCGATTTTGAAGGAAAAATAGGTTAAAAACACTAATTTTAGGTCAAAAAAGCCCTTTTTATTGCATTTTTGAGCTTTTTTATTGCTTAAAACATTCATTTTGACCTCAAAACTTAAGTTTGGAGGCAGTTAGAAGTCATTTTAAAGACATTTTTTTTCTTCATTTTTCCCAAAATTGGGAAAGGGAGTTAATTTCTCCCCCCCCCCCCCACTTCTGAGTGGGGGGGGGTTAAAACCTACTTCTCATAATTTATGGGGGGTGAAACCCCCCCCAACCCCCCCCCCCCGTGCCCATGTATGAATATAAATTTTGATTATTTATTTTCCGGAAGATATATACTTTTATCAAAGAATTGTTTCAATTGGTTTTATTGGGAGAAGAAATTATCATATAAATGACAAAAGAGCTGTGATATGTGTATTAACGTCAGTCTTCGCTTTGTGTATAGTGCTTTTGTTTGCTGTGATCAAAGCCTAATTGTAACTAATTATACGTACTTTAAAATAGTTATTTATTTATACAATTTTGATTTTGTATTTTCTCACCTTATGCAAATTCCTCACAACATTTCTACAATCGAATATCCGCCGTGATCATACATGGGCACGGGGGGGGGGTTGGGGGGTTAACCCCCCCCAAATTCTGAGAAAGGGGGTTTAAACCATACATGGGCAAGTTGGTCCGGAGTGGGGGGGTTAAACCCCAAATTAGGGGGGTTAAAATCCGAGAAACGCAAAATACCCCTATCGTTTTTTTTCTGGAGTGCATTTTACCCATATCGTTTTTCGATTTTGAAGGAAAAATAGGTAAAAAACGCTAATTTTGGGTCAAAAAGCCCTTTTTATTGCATTTTTGAGCTTTTTATTGCTTAAAACATTCATTTTGACCTCAAAACTTAAGTTTGGAGGCAGTTAAAACTAAGTTTGAAGATATTTTTTTCTTCATTTTTCCAAAATTAGGGAAGGGCGGGTTAACCTTTTCTTTCCCCCCAATTTTTGAGTGGGGGCCCCCCCGGGTTAAACCCGCCCCTTCTCAGAATTTGCGGGGGTTTAACCCCCCCCCCAACCCCCTCCCCGTGCCCATGTATGGTTTAAACCCCTCCCCACTCAAAAGTGGAGGGGGGAGAAAAAGTTAACCCCCCCAATTTTGAAAAAATGAAGAAAAAAATGTCTTTAAAATGACTTCTAACTGCTTCCAAACTTAAGTTTTGAGGTCAAAATTAATGTTTTAAGCAGTCAAAAGCTCAAAAATGCAATAAAAAGGACTTTTTGACCTAAAATCAGTGTTTTTTACATATTTTTCCTACAAAATCGAAAAACGATATGGGTAAAATTAACTCAATAAAAAAAAACGATATGGGTATTTTGCGTTTCTCTTATTTTAACCCCTCCCCCCCCCTAATTTGGGGTTTAACCCCCTCCCCCTCCCCCCACTCCGGACCAACTTGCCCATGTATGGCCGTGATCGTATATAATCTGTGAAAAAAACACGTTTTTTAATAAAAAAAACAGGATTTCAGCCTTTAAAATAAGTTTTATATTATTGGTTATTTAAAACGTACCATTCGTATGCGATACTATTCGATACCCTTATTAGACTAAAATAACTAGAATTTAAATCGATATTTTATAACATTTGTATGCAATGCGATACTATTAAATACCATACATGAGCATAGGGGGGTAGGGTGGGGTCCACCCTTCCCCTCCTCCTAGCCTCAAAATTTCAGACCCTCCATAGAAAAAATCTAGGCCCCCCTCCCCCCAATTTTTTTTTAATTTTGACACCCTACCCCACTCTGAAATTCTAAATTGAGCCCCCCCTCCCCTCCCTTCCAAGCCAAAATTTTGGTATGAGTTTAGGTCAAAATTTACTGTCACAAACACGGTTTTGTAGTAAAAAACAGTAACTTTTTTTATACATAAATAGCCTATTTTAGTATATAAAAGTCTATATTAGTGCTAAATAACTTAAATAAATGATTTAATGTGCCTTTGTTTAGGAACTGAACCGCCTTAGACCCCGTCTAGATTTCAAACTGGTCTATCCCGGGTCGACCCCCCTTAAAAGTTAGGGGGGTACATACCTTTTCTGGACCCCCCTCCTAGCTTTCAAAGGGCCATTTACCCGGGGTAGCCACCCCCCAGCTTGCCGGTCCGTGCTCATGTATGTTAGTTACCCTCATAATAAAACTACAGAACTTAATAAAAACGAATGGGGAAATACGCATCTCCAGGGTATTGAATACATAATGATTTGACATGTTATTTATTATCATAATAAAATTTTATAACTATGTTATTATTGAAATATTATATTTAGCTTACTAACAGTTGTAATTAGTATTATGTATTTTAAAAGTCCCAATGGTTCCCTTAGTACTACGGAAGTTAACATCGTAGGTGTTTTTGGTCAGGTCTGCTGGGTTTGGTCCGGACCCCTCTGGCTTTTTAGGGCGGAGTCCACCGGAGTTGCGACATTTCAAAATTAGGAGGTGGTCCAATTTTTTAAAAAAGTTTTTTAAATCACTAATTTAAGTGTTTTTAGGTCTAATATTGAATTTCATATACTAAAACAGCCTATTTAGTTCTAAAAACTTTATTTACTCACAGTTTTTTTACTAAAAAACCGTGTTTTTGACAATAAATAAAAAATATACTTGTAAATTTGTTGAGAGGGGGAAGCCGAAGGCTAAAACCTACCCCAAAAATGACAAGGGGCGGGTTAGGTTAGGTTTACTTAGCTTAGGTTTTGCTTAGGCTTAGGCTTAGATTTTTCTTAGGCTTGGGTTTTGCTTAGGCTTAGCTTAGATTTTTCTTAGGCTTGAGTTTTGCTTAGGCTTAGCTTAGGTTTTGCTTAGGCTTCGATTTTGCCTAGGCTTAGGTTTTTCTTAGGTTTAGCTTACAGGGCCATAGCCAGGGGGGGGGATTGGGGAGATTAATCACCCCTTCAAATTCTGGGAAGGCAAAAAATTTTGTAAGGGTCCCCCCTTTGGTTTTTTAAAAAAAAATTTGTTTCCAAATCACTCTGTAATGTATTAAAGCTATCTAAAATGCATTATTTAAAGTGATTTAGGTTCATGAAAGCTCTTATTTTTAAAAAAAGGAATTATTTAAAATTCAAAACATTAGTGCAGTGAGTTTAAAAATATTGTATTTTTGTTTTGTGTGAAAATCTTTGCATAAAAGCGGAAATGAATTAAAATATTTGCATAACACTATTTTAGTTTGTTGTATTTATTTAAAAAAACAACAGAAAATAAATAAAGATTCAGTACTTAAATTTAGGTTTCCTGGTGTCTTTTAAAAGCTTAAAATAAAAAATTTCCTCCCCCCCCCGGGGATCATTCTACCCCCCGGACCCCCCTGACAAGGACTCCGCCCCCCAGACCCCCCCCCCGGTGGGCCCCTATAAACCCCCTTCCAAAAAATCCCCCCCTCAATGGAAATCCTGGCTACGGCCCTGGCTTATCTTAGATTTTGCTTAGGCTTAGAGGTTTTCTTTAGACTAAGACTTAGCTTTTGCTTACGCTAAGGTGTCGCTTAAGGTAGAACACTACAGTTCCAAAAATTTCTTCGATGTTTTCAAAAACAACCACTCGTGGGTTTTCGGGGGTCCTGATTACGAATCCGAACTTCGTTTTTTGATTTGACCTCCGAGGGGGCGCTAGGGGGGGTTGCGACCTCCCCTAGGAGGGACACTCTGACTCTACCCCGGTTTTACTTCAAAACCACCTTAAAGTACGTACTCTGGGTTGAATACAGTATTGAATAATGTACATTTTTTTAATTAAAAAGTTAAAAAAATTAAAAAAAAAGTTAAAATTAAAAAAAAAATTTTTTTTGGTGTTAAAAATAACTCCGAGGGGGATTCGAACCTAGGCCTTAAAGTACGTACTCTGGGTTGAATACAGTATTGAATAATGTACATTTTTTTAATTAAAAAGTTAAAAAAATTAAAAAAAAAATTTTTTTTTGGTGTTAAAAATAACTCCCAGGGGGATTCGAACCTAGGCCTTCTGTATGCTGAGTCTTACGCTCTAACCACTCGGCTACTGCTCCGTCTCAGATTCTGTGTTAAAAAACACTTTTAAACGAATGTTTCAAAATGTAGTTTCCCGACGTTAAATCAAATTCATCCGTTGCAAAATTATGAAAATTTGTTTACAGACCGATTTTAACAAAATATATATCAAAATGGAGAACTCAACGGGTTAGAAACATTGGCGTTGTTTATTTAAAAATCGTATAGAGATCTACTGAGAAATTAGGCTCCAAAGTTAATAAAATTTTCTCAAAAAACTTTTCAAAATGTCGGGTTTTCTCGAGTTTTTTCTATACGATTTTGCTGAAAACAACAGGAAAGTTTTATCTACTCGTCTTCTAATTACGTACAAAAAATTTTTAAAATCGACATGCACAAAAAAATTTTATATGTAATTTTGTGAAAAAAACCTGCGATTCGTCGGAATCCCTTTTGTGGACCATTGTCACAGCTTATTTTTAATTTTTATGTTTCATCAAAATATAAAAAATGATGTTCAGGACATGAGGATTAATACAGTATGTAGTTTTTAAAAATTGGTTACAGCTGTAATGAACAGTGACTGCACAAAGTTTGTGCGGTTTTAACTGTAGTGTTCCACCTTAAGCTTAGACTTTAGACTTGAGTTTTGCTAAGGCTTAGCTTAGGTTTTGCTTATGCTTAGCTTAGTCGCTGATTTTTTTTACCGTTTTTGGGGTAGGTTTTGTCCTTCTTGGGTAAGGGGAAGCGGCCTTGCCAGGTGGGGTCAAGCATAGCATAAATGAACAGGGGGGTAGGGTGGGGTCCACCCCCTGCTAGCCTCGAAATTTTGGGGCCCCCCCTAGAAAAAAATCCAGGCCCCCCCCCTCCCCCCAAATTTTCGAATTTTTCACCCCTGACCCTTTCTAGATTTTGAAATCTTACCCTCCCCCCTCCCCTTCCAAAAAAATTTTCAGTACTTTTTTTATACTAAATTTTCTTGCAAAAACGTGAATTTTTAAGACAAATTCATGTTTTTACACCCTTTTTATACCTAAATATCGTTTTTTATTTAATAAAATGTAGTGTTATCCTATAAAAAGAACTATTATTAAAGTTAAGTACGCAGTCCTTTAGGGCTGTCCTGTTGAATATTATTAATATTATTGTATTGTTGCATGGCGATTAAAGACAGAAACAATTTGAAATTATTTATTCTACGTTTCAACCAGGCCTTTGTCTTGACGAAGGCCTGTGTCTTATCAGGTTGAAACGTAGAATAAATAATTTCAAATTATTTCTGTCTTTAATCGCCATGCAACAATACAATAATTTTAATATTATTAAAGTTATTATGGTTTAAAACTATTTTGCTTTGGACTCCGGACCCCACCTGACCCCCCTCTAGATTTCAAAATTTCGCACCCCGGGTCGACCCCCCTAAAAAGCTAGGGGGGTTCGACCCCCCTAGGACCCCCCTCCTAGATTTTGAAAAGTCATTTACCCGGGGTAAACACCCCCCCCTAGCTTTTTGACCGTGTTCATCTATTGTTGTAAAAAGTATTGATTTTGGATTATTTTAAGTAAAAGTAAAAGTAATTTGAAAAATTTTAATTTAAGTAAAGTAAGAGTAAAAGTAATTTGTAATTTTTTAATTTAAGTAAAGTAAAAGTAAAAGTAAGACCTATTTTTTAAAGTAAAAGTAAGAGTAAAAGTATAATAAAAGTAATTTTGAACGGAGCAAAACACCGGTTTTTGGAGCTCCAAAGCTCTGTTCCAAAGTTTTTTTGCTAATTTTATGTATAAATTATCATTTTAATAAGTTTTTAGTCAAAATAAATGGTTTTAGCGTGTTAGTGGCTTAAAAAATGTTCTCTTGCCATTTACTTTACAAAAAGCCCATGAGGAATTTACCCTTTCAAATTACTTAAATTTTACTTAAATTAATTTAAGTATTTGCAGAGGAAAATCCGAGTAAGAGTAAAAGTAAAAGTATTTGAAATTTCAAAAGTCGAGTAAGAGTAAAAGTAAAAGTAATTGAAATTTCAAAAGTCGAGTAAAAGTAAAAGTAAAGGTAATCCAAAATCCGTTACTTTTATTACTTTAAGTAAAAGTAAAAGTAACTTTTTACAACACTAGTATGGGGTCAGGCCGGACCGCTCTCGAGCTTTGGGGATGGAGAGGGGCCTTGGATTTTTTCTGGGGAGGGGGTCCTAAATTTTGACTCTAAAGGGGTGAACCCCATTTGTCTCCTCAAAAAAATCACCTATGGTTAACATTCGTGCGATTTTCCCCGTAATACACGTAATGGCAATCAATCAAGCACTTTTCCATACTATGTACATACGTATGTTTGAAATTCGTAAAAAACTACTTAATTTATTTTTTATAAATTTATATAACTTTTATATAATTTATTTTTTAAGTTTTGCAATAAAACCAAACTATTTTTTTTTGATTTTTTATGCAATGCCCACGTGTTTTTTGTTAAAATCGTAATATCCTTCATCGATTTTTTTTTAACAATGCGCGCTTAAAAACGCGTTCCCACGCGTTTTTTTTTAAAGCGTTGCCACCGGTGACGGAGTTGTGGATTGAATACAACAGCAGTGGCAATAGCACCTCGCGGTGGCATTGACACCTTGAGGTGGCATTGACACCTCAGTCTGAACACGTCCCATGTTTAACGTTGGAGACAACAGCGGTGGTATTGCCACAGGTGGCATTGTCATGCCACCTCAGTGTGAACCGGGCTTAAATGTCTTTAGTCACATTATGCTGCACTGGCCCGTATTAGTGGTGAGTTCTAATATTGTGTAAGATGATATAAACAGCAATTTTCATTTTATATGGGGAGATTGAGTGATGCTATGGATTTGTTAAAATTTTTTTGCAATTTAAAATTTTGCCAAAACTTATCTAGAACAATACAAATATGTCCCAAAAATTTACATAGAATAATACTTTAAATCTATTTTCAAGCTTGATTTAGCTTAAAATTTTTGATTTAAGGCGCGGATCTCCGAAGCTTTCTCTGTTTTAAATGGCCGGAGCTCAGAAACATGACATTTATTAAAATTAAGTAGACTTTACAAATTTTTTTGCGCTTCGCTCTGCTCAGCGTTATTATAAATACACTTTTTGTAATTTTCAACGATGTTTTTGTTAAATATCAGTTAATATTTTTGGATTCTTTTCGCGCAGCTGCAGAATTTTTATGTCGCACATTTTTAGACAAAATTTTCTATATTCAATTTTAATTATTGCAAATAAAATCGAAGACTCAATAAAGATTCTGCTCAAAGCTCCAAAATTTTTGCCACTTTTTAAAGCGTTTTTTGGTATTTTGAAACTTTGGGTACAACCCACCCCTTCCGAAAAATTGCTATGGAGTACAAGCATTCCCTTTTTAAAATCCTGGCCACACCCCTGGGTCAGATTTGACGATTACATGTTAGTATCATGTTAAATAATTAGCTGGTTCACGCTTTAGTCGCAATATTTTTAATCTCAGGGTAGCGCGAACGCCGACCCCACACGCGAAAATTACGCGGTCGTCGTAGCCCAACTTGGGCTAGACACGGGGGTCAACTCACCCGGAGTGCAATGGATGAGCCTCACCCCGGGGAGCCCACCTTGCTGATCGTGGTACTCCCCCCGCCAAGTAAGTTTATGAGTTGCAGAACAAACCATTCACTATTTACATTGAAACATTAACAATACGAGTGTGCTGAGGACGGATGAAAAGTAAAAAATCTAGGAAAAGATTCCTCGAAGATCTCCATACGATTTTTTTGTTTGACATCTTCTAAATTGACTCGTTGTATAAATGTTTCACAGAAAATAAATGAAAATTTGGCGAATCCTTCATAAACTTACCTGGCGGGGGGAGATCCCATGATCATGAAGATGGGCTCCCCGGGGCGAGGCTCACCCATTGCACCTCGGGTGGGTTGACCCTCGAGCACTAACCGAGTAGGTTGGTGTCTACCGCGTAATTTTCGCGTGTGGGGGTCGGCGTTCGCGCTACCCCTGAAATCTTTAAAAGTGAAAGTGGTATTCGTAAAATATAGGCACCTTGCACTGGAACTCGGTTTATACATGAAGTATGCAATATACATAAGTGTCTCCATAATGGATAATTACCGTATCTCCTACTTATTTTTTGTAGTATGCAGATCAACCGATCGAAATTTCGCGCGCTTTCGAGGGTTGATCTGCATACTACAAAAGATAAGTAGGAGATACGGTAATTATCCATTATGGTGACTCGCTATGTTTACTGCATACTTCATGTATAAACCGAGTTCCAGTGCAAGGTGCCTATAGTGTTGTCTTAAATACTTAACTACATAATTTTGGATAACTGATTAACTACCTGCTTGCATAAAAGAAGTTAACTACTGTTCAAAACTTATTGACACTGGGAAAAATTTTATGTAATCCTATTAGTGTTGTAAAAAGTAATAATTTTGAATTATTTTAAGTGAAAGTAAATTAAAAAATTTTAATTTTTAAGTAAAGTAAAAGTAAAGGTCAAAATTTTATTTAAGAAAAGTAAAAGTAAGTCTTATTTTTTAAGTAAAAGTAAAAGTTTGATAAAAGTAATTTTAAAACGGAGCAAAACACCGGTTTTTGAAGCTCCAGAGCTTTGTTCTAAAGTTTTTTGCATTTTGTGTATAAATTATTAGTTTAATAAGTTTTTTGGTCAAAATAATTGGTTTTAGGGTGTTGGTGGCTTAAAAAATTTTCTTCTGTCACTTATTTTACAAGTTCATATCATTGAAATTACTTAAATTATACTTAATTTAATTTAAGTATTTACAGGAAAAAATCCGAGTAAGAGTAAAAGTAAAAGTAATTAAAATTTTAAAAGTCGAGTAAGAGTAAAAGTAATTGAAATTTCAAAAGTCGAGTAAAAGTAAAAGAAATACAAAATCCGTTACTTTTATTAGTTTAAGTAAAAGTAACTTTTTACAACACTAGATCCTAACGCTATAGTGATTTATACAAAAGTTTTATCAGTGTATTGAATTTAATTTTATCTATACATTGATATAATTATCGTTGGAATCGATCTTTTTTCAATAAGATATGCTCACCTCACTTTTTTACAAAATAAATTAAAATTTGTCAAGTGTAGCCTTTATAGAATATGCATTTTTGTTAAGTCTTTTAAATACGTCTTTTAAACACATCGTTTCAAAAAACTCGTTTTTTGAATGCGATTTTGTAAACGTATTTTAAATAGGCGAGTTTTCGCGTAAAGTTTTGCCTGATTTTTAGGTTTCACTTAGGCTTAGGAAAAAACATAAGGTTTTTACTCTTCAATTTAAAAATCACACTATTAAATACAAATTTACTACGATAAAGGTTTGCTTAATTTTTGGGTTTCGCTTGGGCTTAAGTTCTCAGTTTTTTGGAAACAAATCATTGAATAAAAGTTTATCATGGTAAAGTTTTTAGAATTTTTAGGTTTTGCTTAGGCTTAGGAAGATTTTTAGGTTTTGCTTAGGCTTAAGAAAAAAGTTTTCAATACATTGTTTAAGTCTCAAAATACGAGAAACTCGTTTTTAAAAAAGTGCGTTTAAAAAATGTATGCATTTAATTTCGGCCCTTTACAAACAATCGATTGTTTCTCAGTCAAAAAATCATCATTTTCATAAATTTAAAAACCTATCATTATCTCCAGACACTTTTCTTTAATTTAAGTTTTTACTTGTTGTTCAATGTGTAACTGAAAAAAAGCTACAGCTAAAATGCTAAATGGTATCAAAATGAGGAAAATTTGGGAAAAAAGTGCATTTAATTTCGGCACTTTTTAAAAAGACCCCCTTAATCGAGTTTAAGTGCAGTGCTATGACTCCTACACATTTCAACGTTGTCTTTTAGCTACAACTACAATTTACCACCCGACCACTAAATTCAACCCGTTTTTACCTACAGCAATAGTGTGCCGAAATTACACTATTTTATTATATAACAATTGCTCACCACAGACGCAACGTAGAACCACTGGGACTAAAAATTCGGAAAATAGACTAAATTTTACCAGGACAGTTTAATTTTTAATCCAATTTATTGCGTAATCATGAAATGCCCATGTTCTAAAAACCAGTAACATTTTTTCATTGGGGGCGCGGGAGCGCCACGGGGCGATTTAGCCCCGTGGCGCCGCGCCAACCATAATTAGAGAACGTGGGTAAATTTTGAAATTCAGAACCTTCTTCTTCTTATTATTATTATTATTCCAACGCTCCATCCTTAAAAGCGATATTCCTCATTCGTTACTGATTGATCAAAAATAAACATGGGCTCATAAGACAGAAGAAGGAATTACGCAACTTTCTTAGGAAGCACTTTTTTGATTTAGGTCCTTGTTATCGATTTATTGATCAAAATAAAAAATTTGAAAAATAGACAAATAAAAACTCCCAACCGCACAATAACAGCCTTTTGGCAACAATAAGGATTGTACAGAGCAGACAACCAACATCGCCTCATAAAAACCGCACAAAAATAGCAGACCGCTTTTAATTGATGGCAGAAACGGAACCAGTTCCCAGCGCCATCTGCTTCAACCGCGCGGAAATCGGCGAAAACAACAGAGTACTTTTTTTAATTCTTGCATTACTGATGACAAAATTAATTCAAAGTTTTATTTATTAAAAAATAATAATAAGCGTCGGTGGCGCGGGAGCGCCATTCGCCGGTAGGTAATCATCGGTGGTGCGGGGGTGCCACACTTCAATTTAACCCACCGTACCGCGCCAACTATACTTAGAGAACGCGAGTAAGTTTTATAATTCATGTTCATCATCTTCTTCTTATTATTATTTTTACTTTAAAATTATAATTGCAATCATTGGCGCACGGCATCGCGCCAACTATATTTAGAGAACGTAGGTAAACTTTGTCTGGAGCGCACTGCACCGCACTAACTATAATTAAACAACGTGGGTAAATTTTGTAATTTAAATTCATCATCTTCTTATTATTATTTTTTATTTAAAAAAGTATATCTCGGCAACGGAATGATTATAAACATATGTGATTGCGTAGCTAAAACTATAGTTTATTAGGCTATTTTTTAATTTAATTTAAAAAAAAGTGGTAGACTAGCCTTGAAAAATGCTCTAAGAATAGAGCAGGAAAAAGGGGCGATTTTTCCCCGGGCGTATGTTTAGACAGAAAAGATGTGGACTAGTCTGAGATGGACATTATGTGGGGATGTATAGAAAAATTGCATTTGGTTTGGCCAGCTGCTCACTAAATCAAAATTTCTACCGTATGATAATGATTTGTTTATTCATTGATGAAATGCACGGAGATGTTGCATTTTTTTATTTATGAAATGTCAATTGAAAAAATTATACTCACAGCATTAATTGACAAACGCGAAAACGCCATTAATTAAAATTTATTGTTGTTTGTTTCACATAAAAATATAACCTTGAAATTTAAAAAGTGGCGATTTCGCGCTTGTCAAAGATTGCCGCTAATTTTTTCAATTGACATTTCATCAACAAAAAAATGCAACAGTGCTGTGTGATTAGATCAATGTATAAACAAATCATTATCATACGGTAGAAATTTTTATTTAGTGAGCAGCTGGGCAAACCAAATGCAAATTTGCTATAGTCCACATAATGTCCATCTCAGACTAGTCCACATATTTTCTGTCTAAACATACGCCCAGGGAAAAATCGCCCCTTTTTCCTGCTCTATTCTTAAAGCATTTTTTAAGGCTAGTTAAAATTATAAATCACACAATTTCACATGAAAATATCATAACATAACAAATAAAAAGCTCACGACAATCATCTACATATAATTAGCTCTCATTTGAACTATGAAACGTCGTATTCCGTCCAGGATTACCAAAGATATAGTCCAAAATCAAAAATGCCCAATTGGGAAAAGTGCCGAAATTAAATGCCCTACCCTAATGGAAACGACTGGTAAAACTGCTATGGCAACTCTAAATTCAAAAATTTGAAAAATGTTAAAAACTGGAAAAAAAATTTCGAATTCTGTTTTGGAAAAATCAACAAAGACTACAATTTCGAATGTGAAAAGCAGCGATAAACGTTGGAAAACCGTTAAATTTTATTGCACAAGCGAAAAACACTTTTAAAAATGAACTGTCCGGCTTTGGAAATCTATTTACGTTTTGGACTGAACTTATCATTAATACCTGGAAGGAAAAAATATGAATTACTGCACAATTATGGATCCATGGGGAAAAACCAGTTTTGATGCGTCTTTTCAACAGGAAAAAGATGAAACTGTATTTGTATGAAGATGACTGATTCATCTATTTTGCATTTTAACTACTTAAATTTAAACGATAAATATTATTGATAATTTATAACAAGGTAACTGTAAAATTTATTGCTGCTTTTATTAACTATTTAAAGTATAATAATGCAAAAATTGCTCTCCTTGTATCATATTGTGGGCATAGGGCATTTAATAAATTGTGTTTTTAAATACTTCAAAATATGTGGGCTGTTTCAAAACAACCGTTTTACCTTGTTTTTACCCATTTTCTTATTATAAACGCTAAACATTTATCTTAAATATAGGCAAGGTTAGTTACTAAAAACATTAATACCTCTACCTATCCGCACTTTTTAAAATTTTATTCACACCTTTTATATATTGGGTATTTATCACTTTTATTCTACCAGCCTACAACATACATTTTGCTTGCCAGCCGAAATCCAAAACGCAGTCATAAACATATTCTTAATATTTTTATTTTTGTACTGTTTGTAAATCTGTTATTTTTAATTTACTTAACAGTAGTAGTTTTTGTTTACTATATTTGTTGTTTTTTTAAAATAAAATTTGTGTTACACCAGTCATCTTCCAAAAGATTGCTAATATAAACCATAAAATTTGCCAATCTAATACCCCTTTTTTTAAAAAAATGGGGACCTTCTCAATCTAATCTCAGGCACCATACGGTTCCTGAAACTCCGTCTAATCGCAGGGTACCTACTTTTGGTCCCTGCAACTCACTTATTCTTTGTACATTGTACAAAGATATTCAATATATTTTATATATATCACACTATGATTTTGAAATAAATTACACTATACTTTATAAGTTATGTATCGTTATTTTGATCATGTATCGTTTAAAAAAATTTTTACACACTTTTTGTTATTTAATTTCAATGGTACTTTTAATAATATGCCTTTCTATAAAGTTTATCTAGTTAACAAAAGGTATAATATAGGGTAGTGCATTTAATTTGGGTACTTTTCCCAATTTGGCATTTTTGATTTTGGACTATATCTTTAGTACTCCTGGAGGGAATACGACGTTTGATAGCTCAAATGAAAGCTAATTATATGTAGATGTTTGTCGTGAGCTTTTTATTTGTTATGTTATGATATTTTCATGTGAAATTGTTTGATTTATAATTAAAAAAAATTGTTACTCGTTTTTAGAACATGGGAATTTCATGATTACGCAATAAATTGGTTTAAAAATTAAACTGTCCTGGTAAAATTTAGTATATTTTCCGAATTTTTAGTCCCCGTGGTTCTCTGTTGTGTCCGTGGTGAGCAATCATTATAAAATAAAATAGTGTAATTTCGGCACTCATATGCTGTAGGTAAAAACGGATTGAATTAAGTGGTTGGGTGTTAAATTATAGTTGTTAACAGTTAAAAGACAACGTTGAAATGTGTAGGGGTTATAGCACTGCACTTAAACTGGATTAAGAGGGTCCTTTTAAAAAGTGCTGAAATTAAATGCACTTTTTTCCCAAATTTTGCTCATTTTGATACCATTTGGCATTTTAGCTGTAACTTTTTGCCAGTTACACGTTGAACAACAAGTGGAAGTTTAAATTAAAGAAACCTGTCTGAAGATAATGATAGGTTTTTAAATTTTTGAAAATGATGATTTTTTTACTGAGAAACAATCAATTGTTTGTAAAGTGCCCAAATTAAATGCACATATTTAATTTCGGCAATTTTCCATTTTTTTAAAAACTGATTTAATTAAGTAAAAAAAAATACTTTCGTACAGTGAAACTTTTGTGACGCAACGCAGTATCGTGAAAGCTTCAAAATGAGCTATCAAACATGAAAATCGGGCCATACAGTAAAAATTTACATCGGAAAAACAAAAAAGTGCCGAAATTAAACGCACTACCCTAAATAACGATTAAAAATTTTAATTCTTTAAGTTATTATCAGTATCACCTAATTTTTTCACTTTCTGTATCAATTCTTGTTTTCATTCTGCTCTTTTTAATATTTCATTACTCAGCAACCTCTAAAAATAAATAAATAGGCATTAAGTTTTATATGTTAAAAATATTCCGCCAATAAAAATTATCCCAGCTCACAATACAAACACTGGTACATAAATCTATTGTGTTTTTTTTCAAAACTGCAATATAAAAGTTAACGTTAAAAAACTCTAAAAAATCTTAAAACATAACAAATCATTTTATCTTATGTATATTTTTTTAATTCTTAAATATTAAGCTTAGAAAACTACATCTTATTCTCTATTTACTTCTCCTATTATGTCATAAACTATTACTAAGAACCAGTTTAAGCCCCTATATTTAAATACCTAAAAATATTTTACAGCAAGGTAAGTCTTTAATATAATCTTTCTCTCAACCATGACAACCAATCTACATACAAATTTACAGGTTAGTAAAAATAAATATGGTTATTAAGTATAATGAGTACTATTTAATAACTAGCATGACCTTCTGGGTAAGCTATAAAGCACAACTGTCCGCCACTAAAATATTGGAAAACACTACGATACTAAATAAATAAATCCTATCCCCATTGTCTTAGCAACTCTAGAAACGGTCTCCTAACGTAGTATTTTGAAAAAAAAAAACATACACCAGTGCCGCTTATTTTAGCTGGTATCTAAGTCTGTGCTAATATATAACATGGTAAAAAATATAATTTAACATTTTTATCAACTAAGTGCCAAAAATTTTAAATAAAGTAAAAACAATAATTTTGTTTTAAAATGTTTTTTATTGCAGTTATACTGTTAATCAAAAAGTTTTCTAATTAAAAATCGTTAAAAATTTTAATTTCATTTTCTACATTTTAACTTAAGTTGCCAATTTTGGTAACAACTACAGTTAATTTAACCCACAAACGAGTTTATTTTCAAAAGTGTATTTAACAAGCTTTTAAATAAGGGAAAATTTTCCAAAATCTAAAAAAATAATGGTATAAGGTTAAAATCAAGATTTAGTTAGCTCACGCCTATGCGAAATTTACCTAAAAACATTAACTAAAACTTCATTGAAAAATAAAAGACACATCTCTTAATCATAAAGTTTAAAAAATGTAACTGAAATTGTAAAAAAAACCGTAAAATGGTCATTGCATCACTCAAAAAACGTTAAAACACTTAGTGTTTAAGTACCGCCGCTGGTTAAAACAAAAAAGGGGGTAACGACGGTTCATTAATCAAAATTTTTGCACCAGCGCTATAGGCATGGCTAGGCAGTGTTAGGCTTAGGCATTGGCGTATAACTAATTGCACTTATTTCGTTTATATACTTGTTTTTAAGCAACTTTTATCATTCCTTTTTAAATCATGGGGTTTAATATTCATATGCTGGTAAATGCATCTTAATTCACTATATTAATCAACACTGTTCTGTTTTGTTAAACATGTAACACCTATTTAATCGGTTTGACAAATTAAAAAAATGTTTTTTTTTATATTCCATTATTTAACAAAATATAATAACCCACTCTTCTTAATAAAAAAATACTCCCAAATATGGTCATTCATTACTCATTGTAATGCTTTTTTTATTTCATTTTAATTTTTTTTATATATTGCTCTATCCTCCTACAAAAAATATCCTCTATCCTCCTACAAAAAAAACTTACCTATTATGCTAAATATCCATACCCCAGATAATAACAAGCATTGAAATCATCACCACAATGACAACCATCCTTCCATCTGATAAGCACTTCAAGCATAAACTAGGCAAAAAAATAAACACATATTAGCTAGGAGGCCCAAGATTATTAAATACAAACTAAATCTTTAAATATATTCTAATCTAAAATAATTCTAACTTTTGTAAAAAAAGTAGAAAAAATTGACTATGCTTAATATTAAGATAAATTAAGAAATAAAGTAATATATAATAAAATTAAGAAATAAAGTAATATACCTATAATAAAATTAAATATTTAAATAATAATGATAAAATTTTTTAAAAAAACTTGGCATAAGCCAAGAGCCAATAGACCTTAAAATCTTATGAGGTTGGCATGGCACTCTTTCGGGAGCTCTAAGAATATTAAAGCTTTTGGTCTTCCCCTTATCTGGATCCGGGCTGTGTCGCGGAACAAGCTGTTTTGTAGGGTCTATAATACTATGAAACAGTTCATATAATTAATTCCAATATAACGCCGCAGATTAATCGACAATTTGCAGTTGGCTAAAAAAAAAACAAAAAAAAACAAACTATGATACTTAAATGTACAACTTAGATATCATTTACTATGGTGGTTAATCTATTGCTTATTAAAGTAAAACTTGTACACTAAAATATAACAATTTTGTAAACAACATTATTTTTTTATGCGGCAACCAATTATAAGTTGTGTATGTGCCGTTCGTTCTGTTTTTTTAGGCTACGTTTCAATAAGCAACTTATAAAAATTATAATTTCTCAAATTATTGTAACCCTAGTACTTTAGCCCATCTATTATAGTCAATACTATGAAACATTAACATAACGGTTATTTTTAAATAAAAATTAAAACTTATAGCTAATTATACGCTAATATAAGCATTATAAATGCTGTTGTACTAATTATTTTTAAAAAATGTATAGAAATAATAAACAAATTATAAACTTTTACAGCAAAGCAATAGTCGCTATCTTCTTACTTAATAAAAAAAAAACAAAAACCACATAGCAATCAAAAAATGTTAAAAGCTCAAAATTGTCAATAATTGAGTTTCGGGGAGCTCTTGGATTTTCAACACTATGTAAATGGTAATATTTAATTATATACCTAGCCAAGTAAATGAAACATTAAAAATACAAGTAAAAAAAATTTGTAAACGCAAAACTTAAATTATTAAAAACTTAAAAAAACTAACTTTGCAAGAATTTACGTTAATCTCACCTTAGTAGTAAATACATTTTTATGCTAAATAAATTAAAACCAACTTTTTTTTACGCGACTTGACTCTGTCGTTTTGTTCACTTAACAAAATAATAGCAAATCCATCATGCCAATATTTCACCTGTGCATATTTCTTAATAGCAATACATTAATCTACTGTGTTTTTTTTGAAATTATGTTTTAAATTTCTATAATAAAAAAGCCACTATTGATCCAAAAATTTCAAAGGTATTTTTAGGTTATAGTAATGCGTGAAAAATAAAAAAAATCAGCTAATAATCAAAATATTCTAACATTCTCCTATTTAAACTCGAAATAAAATTGAATAAGTAATAAGAATTAACACACAACGGCAGGTTTAATTAATCTGTATTTAACTAGGCTCAAGGAATATTTAGTTTAAAATAACCTAAAGAAGTGGCCGCCTATCTAAGAAAACAAAAGATCAATATTGCGATAATATTATGGCTAAATAATTATTTTTCTGAATATAATTAAATTTTTTAACTAACTATTTATAATTTTGGACGCATTTTTCTAAACCAGAAAAGTAATAAAAAAAAGAAAAAACATGCAAGAAATGAACTGGCCGACTGCCAAGAATATTGTAAACAATACAATAAATAAAAACAGGGCTTAATATTTACAAAATATAAAACCAACATTTTGGATACGCCGCTAAGAAAAAGGACAAAAAAAACTGTTAAACCTGGTATGAAGACAAGGTTTGCGGAAATAAAAAATAACCCTCAAACGCAATAAATTTTATTAACAACCTGCAATAGGTCCGAGGGCGGGAGAATCGCAATACTAAAATAATAATAAAAAAATAGGCCGAGCGAATAGCTAAGCTACATGGAAAATAATCTAACTGTCTACCTGACCTATTAAGGAAAACAAAAGTTTAAAATTTCCAGTAATAATATGGCTAAGTAAATTTTTTTCTCTTGTCTTTATGAGCTATTGTAACTGATATTTAATAATTTTGGACTCAATTTTTTATAGGTAAGGAGAAAAAAAGAACTGGCATGGCAAGAGATCAGCTAGTAGAGTGCCAAAAATAATGTAAACAATACAGTAATTTAAACAGGAGTAGATAACTAAGAAATAATATTAATTTTGGTAAAATTGTTTATATTAAAATTGAAAAACCGCTCACGACTTGGCACGAGGCCTAATTTTATGGCGCTAGGAAAAAATACATTCTGTATAATATCTTCGGAAAGAATCTCTTCTGCAAGAATAACTTTTGCAAAAATACATTCCAGTAAAATATCTTCGGAAAAAATAACTTCTCGCCGTGCGTCGCGGAAGATATTATGCTGGAAGGTATTCTTTCCGCCCTTCAAGAAATAAACCGACGAGTGAGACGCGCAGCGAAATTAAAATAAAGCAATCTTATAATATAATTTAAAACCTTGCCAACTATGCGCATTTACAAACCAAAAACTGTTTGATTGATGTTAAATTGTGCTAAATTACTACACTACGCTTTAAATATAAACTAATACACTGGTAAATTTAATAAACTAAATTACTAAAGGAAAAGTACACTGGTTTGTTTAATTCTAAACGTAAAATTACTCGCTTATGGACAAATTAAAAACTTAATGCTTCTAAAAACATAAAGTATACAATCATACTAGTGTAAAAGGCTTTAAAAGCAAATTAACACTTAGTTTTAATTAATTTTTTTTCCTGAGCCTAAGCAAAACCTTAAAATCGAGCGAAATTGTATTGTAATGCATTTTTTAATAATGTTTTATTAGAAAAATCTAATTTTTGTTATCAATGGTTTGTAATGTTTTAAATAATACGATTTGTTTATTTTTATTCCGCTGTGCTAAACTTTATGGTTTTGAAAACTCAGTATAAAACATTCTTAGTTGGTTTTAAATGCTTTAAAAATTATTAAAACTTTGTTTTAATTAAATTTATTTTCCTAAGCCTAAGCAAAACCTAAAATCAAGCTAAATTGTATTATGATACATTATTAAATAATGCTTCTTTAAAAAAATGTTGATATTTTTATTATCTACAGCTTGTACGTAATGTTTTAAATTATAAAATTTGTTTATTTCCATTCCGCTGCGCGCCTCACTCGTCGGTTTATTCATCCAACGTTCAGCGTTAGAAAGGCGGAAAGAATACCTTCCAGCATAATATCTTC
This sequence comes from Microlaimidae sp. YZB2_3, assembly GCA_030248175.1. Taxonomy (NCBI): domain Eukaryota; kingdom Metazoa; phylum Nematoda; class Chromadorea; order Desmodorida; family Microlaimidae; species Microlaimidae sp. YZB2_3. The sequence continues at coordinate 21,159 of JASAMX010016954.1, forward strand.
TGCGACGCACGGCGAGAAGTTATTTTTTCGAAGATATTTTACTGGAATGTATTTTTGCAAAAGTTATTATTGCAGAAGAGATTCTTTCCGAAGATATTATGCAGAATGTATTTTTTCCGGACACCAATTTTATGGCACGTAAATAACACGACCAATTACTTAATACATACAAAATAAAACATTAAACTAACTACAAAATTACCGCAAAGCAATTAAGTAAAAATAATGAAGTTAAAACTCAAAATTTACGCAAGTACTGTTGAAAAATGACATTAAAGGTGCAATTATTCTTTAATAAGAGATTAAAAATACAACGGAAGAAATAATAAACGGTTCTCAGTCTCTGTCTTGACATATCGATGTTTATTATTGAACCACCAAGGACTACCGCAACTGAGGACTGTAGTATTTTATGTTTTATATCTAAAATGGCTAAAGTAAATTAAATTTGTTTTTGTTATGTTACTCTTGATGTAAATTGTTAATTTCTGTAAACTTCGTGTATTAGGTAGGGTAGTGCATTTAATTTTGGCACTTTTTTGTTTTTCCGATGTTACTTCTCACTGTATGGCCCGATTTTCATGTTTAATAGCTCATTTTGAAGCTTTCACGATACTGTGTTGCGTCACAAAAGTTTCACTGTACAAAAGTAGTTTTTTTACTTAATTTAATCAGTTTTTAAAAAAATGGAAAATTGCCAAAATTAAATGTGTGCATTTAATTTCGGCACTTTACAAACAATCGATTGTTTCTCGGTAAAAAAATCTTCATTTTCAAACATTTAAAAGCCTATCATTATCTCCAGACAGTTTTCTTTAATTTAAGCTTCTACTTGTTGTTCAACGTGTAACTGGCAAAAAGTTACAGCTAAAATGCCAAATGGTATCAAAATAAGCAAAATTTGGGAAAAAGTGCATTTAATTTCGGCACTTTTTAAAAGGACCCCCTTAATCGAGTTTAAGTGCAGTGCTATGACCCCTACACATTTCAACGTTGTCTTTTAACTATTTACAACTACAATTTAACACCCGACCACTTAATTAACCCGTTTTTACTTACAGCAATATGTGTGCCGAAATTACACTATTTTATTTCATAACGATTGCTCACGACAGACGCAACGTATAACCACAGGCACTAAAAATTTCGAAAATATACTAAATTTTACCAGGACAGTTTAATTTTTAAATCAATTTATTGCGTAATCATGAAATGCCCATGTTCTAAAAACGAGTAACAATTTTATTTTTTATAATTCACACAATTTCACATAAAAATATCATAGAATAAAAAATAAATCACAAATAAAAAGCTTACGACATTCATCTACATATAATTAGCTCTCATTTGAGTTATTAAACGTTGTATTCCGTCCAGTATTATCAAATATATAGTCCAAAATCAAAAATGCCTAATTGGGAAAAGTGCCGAAATTAAATGCACTACCCTAATGCTTGTTTAATCTTTTTCGACAACAATAAATTATTAAAAATCCAAAAATTAGTTATAATTGTACTTTGGCTTGGCTTCAAATTATTCAACCGAACGGACACTCAATTTATCTCAACAGTAAAATCCTAAGCTAACAGAAAAAGACGTTTATTCACCCAACTCTAATAATTCCCGCTTACTTTAACGTCAATCCTTTAATTCTTTACAAAATTGCTACATGGTTCGAAATTGAAGTATAAGAAGGAAGTTTTTGATTACCTTTTAAAGGATTATGATGCATTTTGCCTTTAGAACATGTAAAAAGAATTGAAATTTCGACTAGTATGAAGAAAAAATAGCGAAGTACGATAAAATCCAAACAACTTTAGAGTTCGATAGGTTTGACCGATATTAAAAAAATAAAACACAAAAGCTAAGAAAAAATCACAATAACTTTTTAATTGAAAAATACTGTCCAAGGTTTTTAAAAGAATTATAAAATATAAATTTAATAAAACTCATAAAATAATTTAGGATAAAAACATAAATTTGCACTGTTTACTAAAAGCTGTATAAATATACAATCGTCGTATAAAGGTTGATATAATGGTTATCTCAGAACTAAGTAAGGTTACAATTGAAGTTGAACTATTCTGCTTTATGCTGTCGTAGTACAAAAAACATAAGAAACGATAATCATTAAGTAAGTTAATAAATCCATGAATTCAAAGCAGTCATATGTGCAAAAGGAAACATGAAATCATAAATGAAAACGTTACATAACAAAAAAGTATAGTATGGATTAATTAATTCTTATAAAAAATGATATAATTATCAAAGCTTGAAACGAAATCCAAATAACAAATTAGATTGATGTTATTTTAAAAACAAACATCTTGGAGTTATACGATATGTAATATATTTACATATATATTCTATTTATTCATTTTAATAATTTATTTATTTTTTATATCATGAATTTGTCTAAAATTACAATACTAACACTAAACGCTAAAGGGCTACAAAATAAAACTAAACGAAAGACTGTTTTTGATTTTCTACGTAATAAAAAAGTCAATAACAAAAATTTTGATATCATCTGTCTATCAGAAACGCACACAACAAAAAAAAATAGAGTATGTATGGAAAAATGAATGGAATGGACACCCCGATATTTATTTTTCACATGGTACATCGAATTCTAAAGGAGTCAGTATATTGCTGAGAAAATCTGTTGATAAAACAGTAGATAAAGTCATCAAAGATATAAATGGAAGATATTTGATGCTAAAAGGGGTTTCTACGGGTACAAGTTAATTATTGGAACAGTGTACGCGCCCAACAATGAGAATGAAAGAATATCCTTTTTCGAAAATCTGAATGAGGTTCTTGCTAAAAATACTGAGAAAGACTATAAAATAATGTTAACGGGAGACTTTAATCTGTGCTTGAATTCCAATGACAAACTAGGAGGAAACGCTTATACTGAAAAAAAAGATAATCTCAAACTGAAAGAAATGATTGAAAATTATAGCCTAAAAGATTTATGGGGAACAAAAAATCCGTATAAAAAACAGTATACTTGGGCGCAAATTTCTCCTCCAGTTTACTGTAGACTAGATTATAATTTTCTACAAACAGATTTATTGCAATTGGTCACCGAATGCACAATTGTTAGTGCACCACGAACAGACCATCGAGCAATTTATACCAGCTTACAGGGTAACAACTACTCGCCGAAAGGGCCAGGTCTATGGAAATTTAATAACCAACTACTTAAGGAACCAAATTATGACGCTCTTGTACAGGAAGCTACTACTATGATAGAAACGAATTATAAATCTTGTACAAAGGGAACTAAATGGGACGCTTTTAAGCATATTATTAGAGAAAAGTCAATACCTTATAGCAAGAAAAGAATTAGTAAACATAGAGAAGAAGAGGCCAAACTAGAAAAAGAACTAGAAGCTCTTGAAGATGAACTGTATAAATTTGACCAAAATACACTTATTCAATACAAACAAATTAAAAGTAAACTAGAGCGTATATACAATGAAAAAACAGAAGGGGCAATAATCCGTTCAAAAGCTAATTGGATTAATTGTGGAGAAAAAAATACAAAGTACTTCTATGGGCTGGAAAAAAGAAATGCGGCAAATACAACAATAACTCAAATACAAAAGCATGATAACACCAATAACATCAAAATCATAACAAACCCCAAAGAAATACAAAATCAACTATATGATTATTTTAAAAAAATGGCCTCGGAACAAAAAGAAAAATTTTTAACAACAGATGAAAATGAATTATTAAATAAAATATGCAATAGCAACCAAATAACCAAATTAACAGAAGAAGATAAAAAAATGCTATCAGCCCCATTAACTCTAAATGAATGCTATGAAGCTCTTAAATCAATGCCAAAAAATAAAACCCCGGGCACTGATGGACTTACAACTGAATTTTACTTGAAATATTGGGGCGAAATATCAGGACTCTTCTTTGAAGCGCCAAAAGAATCAACGTCTGATACTAAAAAACTCACAAAAGAACAACGGAGAGGAATTCTTAAACTACTTCCTAAGCCATTTCGTAATCTACTAGTTATCCTAAGTTGGAGACATTTAACACTTTTAAATGTAGACTACAAAATAATTAGCAAAGCTCTAGCAAACAGACTTAAGAAAATTTTACCTTAACTAATTTATGAAGATCAAGCCGGGTTTATTAAAGGAAAATATATAGGTGAAAATATCAGACAAATTATCGATCTTATGGAATAGGCGGACGAAACACAACTAGAAGGCTATATGCTTTCTCTTGACATTGAAAAAGCATTTGACACACTGAATTGGGATTATTTATTTAAAGCAATGGCATGCTATGGAATTCCACAAGAATTTACAGCATATATTAAACTTTTGTACACTGCTTCTACCGCCGTCATTAATAATGGATATACAACTCAATATTTCTCGCTCAAACGTGGTGTACACCATGGAGATCCAATAAGTCCGTATTTATTTATACTAGGAATAAAATTGTTGTCTACTGAAATCAGAAACGACCCCGAAATTGAAGGTATAAAAACATTAGCACATGATTATAAAATGCTGCAGTTTGCTGACGATACAACACTTTTTTTGACAAATTAAAAATCCGTCAAAAAAGCGAGAAAAACAATAACTAATTTTGGAAGTTTTTCAGGATTAAAACTGAACACAAATAAAACACAATGTACCGGAATAGGTAAACTTAAAACCTTAAATAACACAAGAGTTGATAAATTTAATGTGGTAACTAAGCCTATAAAAATTTTGGGAATAAATTTTGACCATAATAAAGAAAATATGATTAGCGTAGTGCATTTAATTTCGGCACTTTTTTGTTTTTCCGATGTAACTTTTCACTGTATGGCCCGATTTTCATGTTTGATAGCTCATTTTGAAGCTTTCACAATACTGCGTTGCGTCACAAAAGTTTTACTGTAGGAAAGTAGTTTTTTTTACTTAATTAAATCAGTTTTTAAAAAAATGGAAAATTGCCGAAATTAAATGTATGCATTTAATTTCGGCACTTTACAAACAATCGATTGTTTGTCAGTCAAAAAATCATCATTTTCAAAAATTTAAAAGCCTATCATTATCTCCAGACAGTTTTCTTTAATTTAAGCTTTCACTCGTTGTTCAACGTGTAATTGGCAAAAAGTTACAGCTAAAATGCCAAATGGTATCAAAATGAGCAAAATTTGGGAAAAAAGTGCATTTAATTTCGGCACTTTTTAAAAAGACCCCTTAATCGAGTTTAAGTGCAGTGCTATGACCCCTACACATTTCAACTTTGTCTTTTAACTACAACTACAATTTAACATTCGGCCACTTAATTCAACCCGTTTTACCTACAGAATATGTGTGTCGAAATTACACTATTTTATTTTATAACGATTGCTCACCACAGACGCAACGTAGAACAACGGGGACTAAAAATTCGAAAATAAACTAAATTTTACCAGGACAGATTAATTTTTAAACCAATTTATTGCGTAATCATGAAATGCCCATGTTCTAAAAACGAGTAACAATTTTATTTTTTATAAATCACACAATTTCACATAAAAATATCATAAGATAACAAATAAAAAGCTCACGACAGTCATCTACATATAATTAGCTCTCATTTGAGCTATCAAACGCGTATTCCGTCCAGGATTACCAAAGATATAGTCCAAAATCAAAAATGCCCAATTGGGAAAAGTGCCGAAATTAAATGCACTACCCTAAATTAAATTTTGTTGATAAATTGGAGAAAATACAAACATCCCTAAGTTCTTGGCACACTAGAGGTCTAACTTTAACTGGGCGTATTCTAGAAATAAAAACTCTTGGGTTGTCTCAGCTAGTTTATCCATTATTCAATTTATATGTAGACAAAAAAACCTTAAGGGTGCGTTCATACTTATGACAAAACGTTCTTTGGACAAAGTCCAAAGGACAAATACAGCGTATAAACGTATGTAAAAACGTCCTTTGGACTTTGTTCAAAGGACGTTTTGTCATAAGTATGAACGCACCCTAAATCGAATAAAAAATTTTATTACAAACTACACTTGGAATTTTAAGCTACCCAAAATAAAACGTACTGTAATGATTCAGGATTATAAAAATTATGGACTAAAAATGCCATGCATAGAAACAATAAATAAAACGTTTAAAAATAAAATGTTAGAAAGAATTATAAAAAATCCTTCAGCAAAATAGTGCGCTTTTATTTGTCATAAACTAAAAAAAGTCGGTGGATTGGAATATTTACTTGATTGCACTTACAATTTCAAAAATCTTCCAGTTAAGTGGAATGGCATCGATAATTATTATATTGACGCTCTAAAAGCTTATCAAGAAGTTAGCGATAGAAGAATTGTCAAGAAAAACGGATAAAAACGGATACCATTTTCAATATTTTAAAAAAAATATACAATTTTAAAAAATTCAACCAAATACATTATAATTAAATTAAAGTAGTAGTCAATCGCGAGTAGGGAGACATTCTTAAATCTGGAATAATATAAGAAATATACCCCTTACCAGAATTGAAAATGTTGAATACATATAAAGAAATAAAAAAATCTTTATTTTAAACAAACAGAAGAACCAGCATCAATTAAACACTGGAATGAAACGAATTTGGAAACAACAATGGGCCTTCTGGACAGAAAACTTCACAAATATAAGAACAATAACTTCAGAAACAAAACTTCAAGTTCTACAATTTAAAATTTTCCATAGAATAATAGGCTGTAGGAAGTGGCTTTACAAATATAAAATAGTAAATTCTCCATTTTGTATCTTCTGTAAAAATGTACCATCAATAGACAACCTCGAACATTATTTTTTAAAATGTCCATCTTTGAATGAAATTTGGATAAAGGCCTCAGAATATTTCAGATTAAAGGAAGGGATAACATTTACTATTTCAATAAAAAAT
>JASAMX010016955.1:0-14828 GCA_030248175.1 Microlaimidae sp. YZB2_3
CACCCCCCTTTAAAAATTCTGGCATCATAGGCCAATGACGTTAATCCCCGGGCTCGCCAAGACCCCTAGTCAAACCCCTCGTACCACATCCGGTCATACCCTGTAGCTGGGGACGGCTTTGGTCCGGGTGGGAAGATATGGCGAACCCAAAAATCGACAAGTTTTAGTTATGCCCGTTTTTACGTCCTCTTTAGTTAGTGCCTTAAGTTTTAAAAATTGTTTTTATTAATTCTTTTTATTAATTGTTTTTGCTCTAGTGACGCGGTGTTGCACAGTCGCTCACGCGAGCTCTGCGCGCCTCATGTTAGTCGCCAGTCGTTTTTATTAATTCAATGTGCGGTGACAAGCAGTCACGCGCGCACAGGCCTGGGCTTAGTGGGCTATTTGTTTAATATAAAAACGGCTCTCTCGTTAAAAAGTCGTTAGTTTTTATGCTCCAAACTACAGAACGGCCGCGGAAAACGACAAGAAGACCTGAAGACCCTGAGGCGGAATTATATTTCTGGCATCCGCCCTGAGCTTATTTTTATATAAAAAGTGAAATATTTTTATATCTGCAATAGGCCCCATGTCGTTTCGCCAGCGATCCTATGTGGGATTCTCTTAAGCAATACGGCGGTTCTGCATTTTGAATATCATGAGCAAGATTTTGCTCTGGCAATTGATTAAATCCTTGATATCCAGTGCATCACCGCGTCGCTTTGAGTTCTGCTAAAATAGAGTTAATCTTAAGTTTTGTCAGGTTTTTAGGCGGCGCTAACTTCCTTTTTTAAGCGTCCGTTTTTCTGGGGTGGTTCTACCAGGTGCTTTCCCCTAGTAACGTACCCTTTTAACGTGTTTTTCTCACAGCTGGCTTTAAGCCCACATTTTTGCAAGTCCCGCCCTAGCCAAAAAGGCCCAAAAGTTTAAAATTGTCTTTCACTCCTTTTTCTGGCCCCGCCTTAGGTTTAAGCTTTATTGTAATCCTTTTCCGCACCTTTTTCTAAAAACATTTAGGCTTAAGCTATTTCCTGTGCCGTCATCCTTGCGTATGCCGTAAATTTTATGTGTAACTGTAAAGGGCCTAGGTTTATAAATTTTGTGGCCAACAGTAAAAACATGCCTCGTATCTTAGTTCTCACATATCATTACTAGTACTAGTCTAATATATTTTTAACGTAACACTAGCAAACTCAGACCTGACGACGGTTCTCCTTCTGGAGGGAGAACACTAACTCACGCGTGCATTTAACGTAGCACCTAGGTTCGACCCACTCCTGGTTCAATGTTTGACTCGTCTGCGCCTGCGGTTTGGAAACCCTCGCTTAAAAGGCGGTGTCACACTGTGTTATAAATAAATAATTATAATTAAAATATTATTGGGAACTTATCAGACAACATACAAACTACAAATGGAAATTCCCCCTTGTTTCAACTTCTTTTTTCAAGATAGCGCTTCATTGTTACACTCTTTAAACAGAACTCCTTCCAGCTGCAATATATGCTCAGTCTAAAACCAAATTAATATACACCATGCATATAAAAACACTAGGTCTTAATCCACCAAAAGGCAGTACATCTTCTGTGGTTATGATTTTTTGCATGTATTAACAATAATTAATAATCTATTATTATGAATTCGGAATATTGTGCAATTTTAAATGTGCATATTTATTGGAATATTGTGCAATTTTAGGCGTCCATATTTAAAAACACACAAAAATTACTACAACAAAAAACTTGCATATAACAAGCTTAAATACAACAGAATTTTTGCAAGAAAGAATGCGTTTGCAAAGCCAAACCTAGCTGAAAAAAAATAATGAATTAATAAATAAATAATAAAAATAAAAATAAATAAATAAAAAAAAATAAATTAATATATAAATAATAAAAATAAAAAAAATAAATAAAAATTATCTGAAATAACCAAGCGATATTAAGGCTAATATCTCAACAACCGCTAAAAATTTAATTTTTTTTGTTACACAATTTTTTACTCAGTAAAACCATTCGAAACAAAAAATACCATGATTTAGTATACCGCACCTTTAATTCTTTATGCAAAGCATGAAAATTTTTTCCCTTTTTATTTTGTTTTTAACGGGTATTTTGAAAAATTGTAGTACAAACCTCTAACACCCCCCCTTTAAAAACCACTAAGAAATCCTGGCCCCGCGCCTTAATATTTAAAACTAAAAAAATTTAATTTGGGCCTTGTTCCAAAATTTTGGTTGGGCGTCATTAGGCGTTGCAAAACTAAAAAAACACAATTTTAAATTTTAATTCTTCACGCGAAGCACAAAAATTTTGCCCCCTTTTTATTTGGTTTAATGGATATTTTAAACAATTGTAGTAAAAACCTCTAACACCCCACTTTAAAAACCACTCTGAAATCCAGGCTACGCCTCTTAATATTAAAACTAAAGAAATCTAATTTGCGTCTTGTTCCAAAATTTTGGTTGGGCGTCATTAGGCGTTGCAAAACTAAAAAAACGCAATTTTAAGTTTTAATTCTTCATGTAAAGCACGAAAGTTTTCACCCTTTTTATTTTGTTTTTAATGAGTATTTTAAAAAATTGTTGTAAAAACCTCTAACACCCCCCCCCCTTTAAAAACTACTTTTTGAAGTACTGGCTACGCCCCTAGTTGACATACAAATGAAATTGAAGAAAAAATGTTTCATGTTTTTTTGCTTGGGGATAGTGTGATGGGAAAGACGGTTGTATCTCAAAATTGTACAGATTCTCTAAAAGTACTCTAACCTTGTTTTCAACTCAAAGGTAACCTGTAACATGCTGTAAGGTGAAAAATGAAAAAAAATGTCTCAAAATGACTTCTTTAGTTTTTAATGGGTATTTTGAGGTCAAAATGAGTGTTTTAACCAATAATAAATTTTCAAAAATGTTTTGAAAAGGGTTTTTGCCAAAAATTAAGGTTTTTTTTACCTGTTTTTTTATTCTAAATCAAAAAATAATATGAGTAAAATGCATTCAAAAAAAAACTATGTGGAAAAAATGCGTTCATTTGGATTTTAACCCTTCCCCCCACGCCTTAATCCCAGTTTAACCCTGCCATTCACACATTCCAGACCAACTTGACAAAGTATTGCTAAAGGGGCAGCCACTTTGCGGATTGTAGTTTAACAATAAAACAATTTTTGTAACACACACCAAACAATTAAATCTTCTAATAAGGTTAAAATTTAACAAAAACAATTCTGGGCTTATAAATGTTTTTAAAAAATTAAATTTAAAGTATTTTTGAAGCATAACATCTTTAGAGGCAGTGGCAGCAAGTCTTAGATTAACTGTTTGGGGATTTTCGTCAAAAAATTGCGGAAGCAATCCCGCGTCAGTGCTGCAGTGTGTTAAACTCCGCGTCCCAGCAGAGATCAGCGCAAAATTTAACACTGAGCAGCGGCGGCGAGGAATGCCTTTTGCAGATTTCCTGCTGAAAGAATCCCTAAAAGTTAATAATAAAATAATTTTTTAAATAAACAAAGAACAAATAAATTTTTTAAACAAGGTTAAAATTTAAAAAAAAACGAATTACAAAAAAGTTTACTAAGAAATTTCTTTTTTTGAAATTCATTTATTAACAAAATCTTAATTAAAAATGAGCAAATTTATTAGTTGTTATAAAAACATTTTATGAACAGCTAAAGCCAAATCATGGACAGCACGCTGTACAAGAAATAATAGCAACAAATGAAAAAATCCCTAAAATTAAATTATATTTTATCGTAATCAATTTCTATCCAATAAATGTTTTGTTTTTAAAATCATATAGCAATTTTTTTTATTGTTTTACAAGTTAACCAATGGTAAATTAAATAATCAAATTTAAATAATAATAATAATGTTACATTCATTAAAGAACCCAGACAGTACATTATTATTACAGGAAGAACAAAAAAGTGAACCCCAAAGTGAATAGCAATAGCAAAAAAAAAACAAAAAATATAATGTCTTTTATCCGCCCAGTTCCAAAATTGAGGAAGCACAGGGGGCAACTTATTTTGAAACGGGGGCAGAAAGCGGGGGGCAAGCAGGGGAGAAAGAAAAAAAGAGAAAAGAAGGGGGAAAAGAAAAACTATTTTTATTCTATTTTTATTTTTGGAGGGGGGAGCAATAAAACGGGGGGGGGGGAAATCCTTCAAGAAAGCGGGGAGGGGGGCATTTTCAGACTAAGCACAGGTCTGTTGTTAGGAAACCAGATCCCCTCTGTCTGATACTCATCTGAATTTTAAAATAGACTAAGAAAGAAAGACTAAGAAATGAGGTTGGACAAAAGAAGATCCTAAAAGTGAACTATGAACGAAAATTAAATCAACAAACGAAAATAAATTGGTCCGAACAACGAAAATTAATTGCATGAAATCTAAATTAAATTTACAAAGCAAAATTAATTGGTGTCAAAACGAAATTTAATTGCATGAAAAAAGATTAATTTTACAAGAAAAAAATTAATTTTGCAAGCAAATATTAATTGTTTTGGAAAAAAAAACTTAAATACAAAAAACAAAAAATAATTATTGAACAAAATAATTAATTAACAAAGAAAAAATTAATTGTTAATGAATAAAATGGTTGGAAAAAATGAATACTATGGTTGAATTATATCTATTGTTATCCCAATCCATAAAAAAAGGTTCTGCCAGTGAATCAAATAATTATAGACCCATATTTCTGACATGCGTAACATGTAGGATTATAGAATCTTTAATATGCAATGCAATGCTTAAATATCTTAAGAAAAATAAGCTATTATCAAAAGATCAGTTTGGGTTTTTGAAAAATAGGTCGACATGTCAATAACTTCTCAGCATTTAAAATGATTGGTCAATTGCCTTGCGTGACCGGAAAGTACTGGACGCGGTGTATATAGATTATCAAAAGGCTTTCGATAAGGTCTCTCATGATAAACTTTTATTAAAGATAAAAGGTTATGGCGTAGGATATGAGCTGCTTCGGTGGATTTAAAATTTTTGGGTCGGTAAACGTCAAAAAGTCTTAGTTCACGATTGTTTTTCAGACTATATTCAAGTAAAATCTGGGGTTTTCCAAGGCAGTGTACTTGGACCCTTACTTTTTTATTGTTTATAAACGATTTGCCAGAATGTCTTAATCAAGAAATACGCATAAAAATGTACGCTGACGATACTAAACTTTACTCAATTAGAAAGTTTTCAACAATCTTTGGTCAAATTTTATGCTTGGTCCGCTAAGTGGCAACTTGATATAGCTTTCAGCAAGTGCTGCATTGTGAGTTTTGGTCATAATAATCAAAATCATGACTTCTTTTTGGGAAACAATCCGATAGAAAAAGTTTCATCCACTAAGGATTTGGGTATTACAATTAGCAATGACCTAAATCCATATCATCATTGCTTAGGGGTTGCTAAAAAAGCTCATGCGCGAAATTCTCTTATCTCCATATTTTCAAAACAAAAAATACTAAAATTCTTATTCAAGCGTACAAAGTATTTGTAAGGCCTCTTGTTGAACATGATACTCCTGTGTGGTCCCCCAATACAAAAAAACATGCTTATTGAGCAAGTCCAACGTAGCTTCACGCTTACACTCTTTGCCCGCTGTCAAATCCCTAAAACTGAGTACACTGGGCGTTTAATTTTGTTGAAACTTGACAGTCTTGAAAGCAGAAGAATAAAAAACGATTTAGCTTTTTTTGTTATAAGGTGCTTAATAATAAACTGGATATTGATAAAAACGATTATTTTAAAATAGTTTATAACTGCAAAACCCGTTCCAATGGGTTAAAACTTGAAATAGAAAACCCTGCAGACATAAAGGGACCGATAAAAAAAAACCATTGTGTGGTAGTAAGTTTTTTTTTTCATGGGTGGCGCGGGAGCGCCACGGGGCGATTTAGCCCCGTGGCGCCGCGCCGAACATAATTATAGAACGTGGGTAAATTTTGAAATTCAGAACCTTCTTCTTCTTCTTCTTCTTCTTCTTCTTCTTCTTATTATTATTATTATTATTCCAACGCTCCATTCTTAAAAACGATATTCCTCATTCGTTACTGATTGATCAAAAATAAACATGGGCTCATTAGAAAGAAGAAGGAATTACGCAACTTTCTTAGGAAGCACTTTTTTCATTTAGGTCCTTGTTATCGATTTATTGATCAAAATAAAAAATTGAAAAATAGACAAATAAAAACTCCCAACCGCACAATAACAGCCTTTTGGCAACAATAAGAATTGTACAGAGCAGACAACCAACATCCACTCATAAAAACCGCACAAAAATAGCAGACCGGTTTTAATTGGTGGCAGAAACGGCGCCAGTTCCCAGCGCCATCTGCTTCAACCGCGCGGAAAACGGCAAAAACAACAGAGTACTTTTTTTAATTCTTGCATTACTGATGACAAAATTAATTCAAAGTTTTATTTATTAAAAAATAATAATAAGCGTCGGTGGCGCGGGAGCGCCACGCGCCGGTAATCATCGATGGTGCGGGGTGCCAACTGCAATTTAACCCACGGCACCGCGCCAACTATACTTAGACAACGTGAGTAAATTTTGTTATTCATGTTCATCATCTTATTATTATTATTATTATTATTATTACTTTAAAAATTATAATTGCAATCATTGGCGCACGGCATCGCGCCAACTATATTTAGAGAACGTAGGTAGACTTTGTCTGGAGCGCATCTGCACCGCACTAACTATAATTAAACAACGTGGGTTAATTTTGTAATTTAAATTCATCTTCTTCTTATTATTATTTTTTATTTTATCTCGGCAACGGAATGATTATAAACATATGTCATTGCGCAGCTAAAACTATAGTTTATTAGGCTATTTTTTAATTTAATTCAAAAAAAGTGGTAGACTAGCATTGAAAAATGCTCTAAGAATAGAGCAGGAAAAAGGGGCGATTTTTCCCCGGGCGTATGTTTAGACAGAAAAGATGTAGACTAGTCTGAGATGGACATTATGTGGACTATAGGAAATTTGCATTTGGTTTGGCCAGCTGCTCACTAAATAAAAATTTCTACGATATGATAATGATTTGTTTATACATTGATCTAATCACACAGCACTGTTGCATTTTTTTTTTAGTTTGATGAAATGTCAATTGAAAAAATCATACTCACAGCAATCTTTGACAAGCGCGAAATCGCCACTTTTTCAAACTTATAGTTGTTTCTTAACATACAAATATAACCTTCTAATTGAAAAAGTGGCGATTTCGCGCTTGTCAAAGATTGCTGTGAGTATGATTTTTTCAATTGACATTTCATCAAACTAAAAAAAAATGCAACAGTGCTGTGTGATTAGATCAATGTATAAACAAATCATTATCATATCGTAGAAATTTTTATTTAGTGAGCAGCTGGCCAAACCAAATGCAAATTTCCTATAGTCCACATAATGTCCATCTCAGACTAGTCTAGATCTTTTCTGTCTAAACATACGCCCGGGGATAAATCGACCCTTTTTCCTGCTCTATTCTTAGAGCATTTTTCAATGCTAGTAAAAACAATAAGAACGCAGGATTTTTTTTCCATGCCACCTTTTCACAAAAAATACAAAAATTAACTAACTTTAGCTCTTAAAAATTTGCATTTAGGTTACAAATTAGGTAATCTAATAAATAATTATTAAAATAGTTTTTAATCTTTGTTATTAATCTGCTTTAGTGAAAAATTTTGAATGTTTTTGTTGTTAAATAGTCAATTCAATACTGCGAATCTTGGTCAGCTAGATTTTTTTGCCTATAAACAGACGCCATATTCTTTTTTGATTTTTGTGTGCAGGTTCCAAGTCAAACCGGGGTGTCACACTGTGCTTACAGGTCTCCTACAACTGCCTTTCCCCTTGCGCAGCTTTCTTTTTATGTTCATATGCCATATGTCAATTTAAAAATAATAAGAATAACTAGAAGAAGATTTTAGGCTATGTAATTTTTACAGCTTTTAAATTTTTCCACTTTTGGCGTATACCATACAATTACGAAATAAAATCAATAATTCTGGTGAGTGTGGCTCACCCCCTACTGTGATCAGATGGTTAAAAAAATCTAAGTAATCTTAATTAGGTTGGATTGTTAAACTTTTTTACACGGTGTGCGGTTTACTCATTATAATTCTTTCTGATTTTTATTTATGAAATGTATTAGTTAAAACTTCTAGTCCACCTACCAACGAAATTTTCATACCTTGTATGAAAATTTATTTCAAATCTTGTATGTAAATTTTCATACTTTTATCTTGTATAAAGAGAATTAGCATTTGTAAGACACTTAAAAATTGTTACATTATGAAATACAATGGCTAAGAACAAACATTTTATTATTTTAATCTGGGTATTTTAAAAAATAGTGACCAAAATAATGATCCACCAAACAATTGATACTAGATGTTTATAATTGATAAAAAAATTTCACTAACAATGGGTCAGCTTATTTCAGTGCATTTTTTAATACTTTAGCTGTATTTATGACTTAAAACTTAAAAATATTATGATATTATATTAATATTATAATATTATGATATTAAAAATATTTATGACTTAAAAATTACTTATGACATTATGCGAATCAGCTATAAGTTTTGATTAATAAGACTAGTAGACAAGGAATTTTGTAGAGATATGAAATCAATGAGGCGCTATTGATTTGTCAATTTTTATGTGGCGCTAAGCGCTGCGGCGTGAAGCGCCACTGCATAAAAAAATAACATTTAACTAAATAGTAGACTTATCAACATGAAATTTGGTATACATATGTAATAATCATGGGCTATCAATTAGCGATATCATACTTGCTGCGGCGTGAAGCGCCATCACATGTCAAAAGCCCCGCTGTGTGGAAAAATCAGCTATAACTTTAGATTAAACAGACTAATTAACATGAAGTTTAACAGACATATGTAATCAATGGTGGGATATTGATTGGTTGTACTATTTTTGATGTGGAGCAAAGTGCCAATGCGTAATGCTTCATCATGTGGAAGAATCGGCTGTACCTTTGGATTAAATGGACTAATCAACAAGAAACTTGGTAGACACATGTAATTAATAATAAACTATATATTGATGATATTAATTTTGATGTAGCACAAAACGCAACGCATAATGCGCTGTTGGGTGAACAAAATCAGCCATAACTTTAAAGTATTTTTACTAGTAAACCTAAAATTTTGCAGAAATTTGTAATGGATGATGAGCTATCAATTGATGGTATTAATGTTGTTGTGGCGTAAAGCGCCGCTACATATCTAATGCACTCCAGTGTGGAAAAATCAGCTGTAAGCTTCATACTTCACGCAACATAGAACACCAATTACATATGTCTAACATTTTTCATGTTTAATAGTTTATCTAATCTAAAGTTATAGCCGTTTTTTACATGTGGTGGCTCATTAAAAAAGTGGCGGCACTTTATGATTCAACAAAACTAATATCACCAATAACTGGTTCATCATTGATTACATATGTTTACCAAATTTCATGCTTAAAAGTCTATTTAGTCTGGAGTTATTTCTGTCTTTTGCATGCGGAAGCATTTCACGCCTTGGCGCCTCACGCGCTGCGCCTCAAGCCGAAGCGTCACGACAAATCTAGTGATATCAATTCATAGCACATATGTCTACAAAATTTTTATTACTCTATTCAAAAATGTTTATTACTCTATTTAATCTAAAGTTATAGCGGATTCCTTAAGGTAAGTTCATCAAAATTGAATATTTTCCAGGTATACTCTGCAAATATTTATTTTATTGCAGTTGTAATATGTATAATAGTACTCCTCGCTTTCAATTATTTTCACAAGTAAGTGGTTTTTTTTGAGTGGTTGGTTAAAAAATATTAGTAGGTTTTACTTGCTTTTCTCTTTTTTCCCAAAAAACAGATTTAAAAATTTTTTTGATTAGGTTTAAAAAAACTTTATAAGTTTTAATAATTTTAATAATAAAAAATGTTATAAACTTTTTTGAACTTTTAAAATAAAAAAAATATATTTTTTGAAGAAAACACCATTAATTAAAAAAATTATGTGATAAAAAAAGCTTTTAGTTTTTTTTTGGATTTTTCTTGGGTTTGGAAAAAATAAAGTTTTTTGTTTAATGGTGTTTTACAGCTTGTTCATATTTATTAATTGAGAAGGGGCTTTTATTGCTTGATTTTACTAATCATATAAGTGACCTCAAACACGCGTGTTTCATGTATTTTTTTGGTTTGATTTATTCCATCCTTTAATAGTTCATAGACTATAATGCTATGACTTAAATTAAGCAATGCAAGATTTCTTGACATTCTAAAAAGAAATTTTTGTTGAAGTTATATAGCCACATGTTGTTCCATTTTTTTTTGATAGTAAACTTTCTAGACGGAACATAAAAAGCAGGCACTTATTTATATACTATGCTCTGTCTTTTTATATCCACATCAGCAAGTTATTAAAGATCCCACGACGAAGTAATCACCAGAACTGTCACATAAGTTTTATAAGGCGACTATGAAACGCGCTATAACAGCTTATATGAGCAGCCTGTGATTTTAAGCTGAATAAGTTGAAGCTAAAAGCTGAAGCTAAAAATAAAATAATATTAACTTATACATAACCACTATCTCAAACAGTACAAACAAATGTGAACTCATTGCTTGCCAGTGATTTCAAAACAACACTTAAGCAAACAAAAAAGTCCACACTGATGCACATTGGAATCCACTGAAAGTCAAGGATGCATTACGGATTAAAATGAATCAACGTGAAGCTCCTTGTCCCCAGCAGGTTCCAGTTGGCGTTTCGTGCATTAGTCTTAAACGCCCTTGGTGTTGCACTCGTCAGTAAGACCACCAAGCCTAACAGCACAATATATATATATATACATAACCAATAAGCAAATTTACAAACAACATGCAAAACATTAAAAACAATAAAAAACATTAACATTTAATATTAAAACAGAGGACACTAAAATAAGTTGTTGTGATTTTCTGCAACCTTATATAGTAACTTTGACAGGCAATAAAGAGCATTTATGACCCCATAATCCATTGTAATTACCAGACACACATGCAATTATACCACTGAGTGTAGAATTGTTTTACCAAACACACCTGCATTTATAGCACTGAGTGTAGAATTGTTTGGAAACTTATGGATTATATTATATTACAAGCAAAATTTAACAATTTTGGGGTTTTTTTAATTATTAAAATGATTAAGTTGGGTTTATTTTAAAATTGTTTTTATAATATTTTAAGTAAATTAATAATTTTGTTTTATTTTTTTTTTGAATTGTTAATGTTTTTTTTTAATTTTTAAATTTTTTAAATGTTAAATTACTATTTAAATATATTTAAGGTTATGTTTTGCTAAAAAATTATGCTTTTGACAAAAAAGTACTATAATTAAAAGATAAGACATAATAATGATAGACCTAAACACTAAACATGCTGGATTACTATTTGGAGTTTATGTTTTGTTTAAAAATTTTTTTATTATAAATAGTTTTGATTAAGATTGTTATAAATAAAAAATGTAAAATAAGAAGCCATATAATTAAACACTAAACATCCTGGATTGCTCCAGGTGTAGCATTAAGCCACCATAATAAGGCATCCCAGAAAACTCCGGTGGCAGCTTAAATAGCTACGGTTATTAAATTTAAATTTTAAAACCCAAATTTTTTATACAAAACCCCTTTACTAAACACTAAACATCCTGGATTTCTCCAGGTGTAGCATTAAGCCACCTAATAAGGCATCCTGGAAAACTCCAGGGGCAGCTTAAATAGCTACGGTTATTAAAAATTTAAACCTGATAAGTTTCAATAATCTCCGTAGCTAACAATATAGTACAGTTATTAAAATAAATTTTAAAAATTGTTTAAAAACAGAATTTTTAAACACTAATCCATGGTGGCTTAATGCTACACCTGGAGCAATCCAGGATGTTTAGTGTTTAATTATATGGCTTCTTATTTTACATTTTTTAATTATAACAATCTTAATCAAAACTATTTATAATAAAAAATTTTTTAAACAAAACATAAACTCCAAATAGTAATCCAGCATGTTTAGTGTTTAGGTCTATCATTATTATGTCTTATCTTTTAATTATAGTACTTTTTTGTCAAAAGCATAATTTTTTAGCAAAACATAACCTTAAATATATTTAGATAGTAATTTAACATTTAAAAAATTTAAAAAATTAAAAAAAAACATTAACAAATCAAAAAATAAAACAAAAAAAGTAATTTACTTAAAATATTATAAAAACAATTTTAAAATAAACCCAACTTAATCATTTTAATAATTAAAAAAACCCCAAAATTGTTAAATTTTGCTTGTAATATAATATAATCCATAAGTTTCCAAACAATTCTACACTCAGTGCTATAAATGCAGGTGTGTTTGGTAAAACAATTCTACACTCAGTGGTATAATTGCATGTATGTCTGGTAATTACAATGGATTATGGGGTCATAAATGCTCTTTATTGCCTGTCAAAGTTACTATATAAGGTTGCAGAAAATCACAACAACTTATTTTAGTGTCCTCTGTTTTAATATTAAATGTTAATGTTTTTTATTGTTTTTATTGTTTTTAATGTTTTGCATGTTGTTTGTAAATTTGCTTATTGGTTATGTATATATATATATTGTGCTGTTAGGCTTGGTGGTCTTACTGACGAGTGCAACACCAAGGGCGTTTAAGACTAATGCACGAAACGCCAACTGGAACCTGCTGGGGACAAGGAGCTTCACGTTGATTCATTTTAATCCGTAATGCATCCTTGACTTTCAGTGGATTCCAATGTGCATCAGTGTGGACTTTTTTGTTTGCTTAAGTGTTGTTTTGAAATCACTGGCAAGCAATGAGTTCACATTTGTTTGTACTGTTTGAGATAGTGGTTATGTATAAGTTAATATTATTTTATTTTTAGCTTCAGCTTTTAGCTTCAACTTATTCAGCTTAAAATCACAGGCTGCTCATATAAGCTGTTATAGCGCGTTTCATAGTCGCCTTATAAAACTTATGTGACAGTTCTGGTGATTACTTCGTCGTGGGATCTTTAATAACTTGCTGATGTGGATATAAAAAGACAGAGCATAGTATATAAATAAGTGCCTGCTTTTTATGTTCCATGTCTAGAAAGTTTACTATCAAAAAAAATGGAACAACATGTGGATATATAACTTCAAAAAAATTTCAACTAAAAGTTTTTTTATCACATAATTTTTTTAATTAATGGTGTTTTCTTCAAAAAATATATTTTTTTTATTTTAAAAGTTCAAAAAAGTTTATAACATTTTTTATTATTAAAATTATTTAAACTTATAAAGTTTTTTTAAACTCTAATGAAAAAGACTTTTTAGAAATTTTATTTGTACCAGAAGAGAAAAGCGAAGTCCAAACACCTACTAGTGTTTTTTAGCGAACCACTCAAAAAAGACCAGCTTACTTATAGAAATAAGTGATTGAAAGCGAGAGTCTGTCTTGGTATGTTTTGGGGCCTTTAAATAAAATAAATATCTACAAATTATCTACCTAAAAAATATTTTATTGTGATGGACAAATTTTAGAGTTGGCTTATGGCTTAAGATTGGATAGATTGGTTTTTATTCTTGAATGAATTGATGAATTTTTGGAACTTTTGTGGTATGATTGGATGCAATTGGCTTTGCAGTGCAGATACTGGTTTGCTCTCCCCCGCGTGACTTTCCACTGCTTGAAATGTTTTTTTGCATCAGAGGACTATTTTAACTCTTGATTGATTTTTTGTTTTAGTTTTTGTTATTGGTGTTTTTTTGTTTTTAGATTATGGACTTGTTTTTGGTTTTTTTAGTTTTATTGCATGATTTTTTGGCGCTTTTTTTTTAATGAGGGGGGGCATCTGAAAAAACGCCATATTCTGTTTTAATTTTTTTTTTTTTTTGGAAATTGGTAGAAAGATGTTGATTAGTGATACTATGTTGTATGAAGTTTTCCGGTTCCATTTAGTATTTTAGCACTAATGTATGAATTAGACATCTGTAGGCATTTTAAAAACAAAAAAATTCATACCATCAATTGATAGCTCATCATCCATTTACAAATTTCTGCAAAATTTTAGGTTTACTAGTAAAAATACTTTAAAGTTATGGCTGATTTTGTTCACCCAACAGCGCATTATGCGTTGCGTTTTGTGCTACATCAAAATTAATATCATCAATATATAGTTTATTATTAATTACATGTGTCTACCAAGTTTCTTGTTGATTAGTCCATTTAATCCAAAGGTACAGCCGATTCTTCCACATGATGAAGCATTACGCATTGGCACTTTGCTCCACATCAAAAATAGTACAACCAATCAATATCCCACCATTGATTACATATGTCTTATAAATTTCATGTTAATTAGTCTGTTTAATCTAAAGTTATAGCTGATTTTTTCGCCACCAGCGGTTGTTATTGACATGTGATCGGGCGCTTCACGCCGCAGCAAGTATGATATCGCTAATTGATAGCCCATGATTATTACATATGTATACCAATTTCACATATTGATAAGTCTACTATTTTTAGTTAAATGTCTTCTTTTTTATGCAGTGGCGCTTCACGCGTGCGCCTGAGGCCGACGTCACGACAAATCTAGTGATATCAATTCATAGCACATATGTCTACAAAATTTTTATTATTCTATTCAAAAATGTTTATTACTCTATTTAATCTAAAGTTATAGCGGATTCCTTATAAGGTAAGTTCATCAAAATTGAATATTTTCCAGGTATACTCTTGCAAATATTTATTTTATTGCAGTTGTAATATGTATAATAGTACTCCTCGCTTTCATTATTTTCACAAGAATAGACTTTGGAT
>JASAMX010016956.1:0-12292 GCA_030248175.1 Microlaimidae sp. YZB2_3
AAATTTTCGATAGATTCTTGTACAACAATTATCACAATTTATTATTGTGTTTGTGATTAATTTCGGCAAACTCTGTGTCTGTGACTAATCTTCTTTTTGTTAAAATGGCGTGTAATGACGTGCAGCGTACGGAGCAGACTTATTTTGCTTTAAGACATGACGTCATTTAATTTTAACTTTAAAAACATTTTGATTGTTACACCCAAATAATGTTTTTGATGGAGCAGTAAAACAAGGGTTGTATAGAAACAAGTTTAGACCTAACTTAAAACGTTTTTCAGTTAACCTGAAGAAGGATACATCATGGGTATTTTATTTACATCAAATTTGTGTTGTGATTGCCTTAAAACACAAGTTGAAAATTCCATCTATAGTTTTTCTTCAACTTCGGTATATTGCAAAACTTGGGAGGCTATTAGTCTGGTGGATATTCTATGTTGCAATTAGTCATTTCTTTTTTTAGTTTTGATAAGGCTTTTTCTCTGTCTTTGACTCCAAGGAGGTTGAATAAGTATAGTCGCTTTAGATTTCTAAAAAAAATTAAATATCTTACTTTATAGCCATAGGTGAGCATGGACCGAAACACTAGGGGGGGTGGTTTCCCTGGGCCTGGGTAATGACTTTCTGAAACCTAGGAGTTCGTACCTTCCTTAGCTTTTTAAAAGGCGTCCACCTGGGGTGGAGCAGTTTAAAATCTGGAAGGAAGGGGGCGGGGGGGGGTCCGTTTTTCAAACAAACTTGCTTTAAATCGTTGATTAAAGTTTTTTTAGCACCACTATTATGATTTTAGACACCAAAATAGGTTATTTATGTATAAAAAATATTGAAAAATACTTTTTTGCTACAAATTCGTGTTTGAAAATTGAGACAGTAAATTTTGATCAAGATAAATACCTAACTTGGCTGGGAAGGGAAAGAGATGGGTGGATATATAATTCGAGAAGGGTAGGGTGTCAAAATTTGGAAAGGAGGAGAGACCTCCCTAGATTTTTCTACAGGAGAGGGTGGATCTGAAATTTCAAGGCTAAGTGGTAGGGGAAGCCAAACGAACTTTTTTTTTTTTTTTTAAAGCTGAAGCGGGCCGGCCATGGATATTCCATATTACCGCCTACCACCCTATATCAGCACTGTTGTTGATGTAGAATGTTAGTCAAAGCCCCAGCTCCTCTCTATCTAGAGGATTTCTAGGGAAATAGTTTAGATGTGAGATATTAATAATACAGAGAGAACAAAGAATTAATAAAAAGAGAGAAATATAAATATAAAAATAAAAATAAAAAAAAAAACTAAAAGTAAAAATATAAGCATAAAGTAAGAAGAGTTTACCGGTTATTTACAGGTTAGAATATTTAAAGGTTTAAAGGTTTATTTAAGGGTTTAAAAGTGTTTAAAGGTTTAAAGGTATAAAGGTTTTAAAGGTTAAAAAACAATATAAGCTATTCATGTTATTTGTTGAGAAATAGTGTTGTCTTTCGGCTCAGTGGGAGATTTAAATAATGTTTGGTTTAATGGTTGGGTTAGGCAAACAACTTCGATCCAGAAAAAAACCCGACAATAGACCCAGAGACCCGCAGCCTAGACCAAATTTTCTTAGGTGTATCTTTTACGTATCACCCCTTAAAAATTTGAAATGTGTTTTAAACGTTTTGGGATACATTGTTAGTTTTTCCCTTTCTTACGTGTAATCGATGTCACGAATATTGGTCCAAGATACCAGCTTAGCATTAGAATAATGTCTAATTTTTTTGAGACGAACGTAACATTGTTTTAATTTTAGATAGATCATGGTGGGATCGTAAAAACAAAAAGCATGATGAAGGCATTATGGGGGGCGGGGTGGTCATTTGCGTTAAAAACAAAAACATAAAGCAAGCAGAGCAGACCCCCCCAAAAAAAAACCAAATACCCGACCCCTGCAAAAATCTTATTAACCGCCGACACCCCCCCCTAAAATTCGTAGGGGCCCACACCCCCTAAAATAAAGTCCCAGTACTAAAAATGGGGTATTTGAGTTATACCCCGCAAAAATTTTTGAGATACCTTTCCCAAAATTCAGGGGTCGGGTTCGGGTATACCCCTCCGAATTCGGAAGGCTGCCCACCTATGTTTGTGAGTATCTTTTTTAATAGCGCAGAAAATGTCAATGATTATTTTTAAATTTTTCATGTCGCTTCATAACATAATAACACACATGATTTTATTATTTTTTAACTGGAAGAAATAACAAGGTTTTAAAATTTTTGTTGTGAATAATGTTTGTTTTCGTAGAGATTGTGGCACATAACCAAGACAATCATCTGTGATTTAATTAATCTGGATTTAAAAGAAAACACAAATTTAATCACTGGTAGGTTATACCCTTTTTGAAACCTTTTCCCATCTTTATTATACTTTCTTTTACCCTTTGCAGAGATCGGAATTAAGCAAAAAAATGAAAAAAAAGTCAGCGGGATTTAGGCACCACGTTCTCTTAAGCAATTTAATGTTTGCAAAGAAGAAGTAAACGGTGAAAAAAACTTCTTAATTACGAATGATATTTGCGTATTTTCCAATAAAGAACCGAAACGGCTTTTTTACATTCTGTTGTACAAACTTACGTCAATTTTGTGAGATTAATTAGACCTTCATCTGTAACATAGTGACATTTACGAATTTCCAGATCTTCCAAGCTGTCTTTCAGCTTTTCAAGTAACGACAAACATCCGTCGTTTATTTGTGTGCATTGAATGAGTTGAATCTTCTTTACATGTTTAAGATCGTCTACAATTAAAATTTCAATCAATATTGTTTATTATGTAAATAAAAATATTGTGAAAAAACCAAATTTCTTGAAGTTTTAAGAAATTGAATTCCGTAATAAAAGAAAATAATTTTATATCGAATGTTCTGCAAAAAAAAAAAAAAAAACAGACACAAAACAGCAGAAGAAAAACCAAAGCCAGCAATAAAGAAAAAAAAACCAGAAACCCAAAACAGAAAAAAAGCAGAAAACACACCCCCACAAAAACACCAATTTAAAAACAGGAACACACAAAGAAATCAACAAAAAAAAAAAAGAAAACAAACCGCAAAACAGAAAAAAAGCAAGAGAAAAACACCAAGCCTAACAAAAAAATATAGCTATAAGCCAAACATTGATTTGATGCAAAAACTATAAGATACAAAAGTTTATTTAAAATTTAAAATAAACGTTCATACTTTTTTAACTAAGTGTAACCGGGACACCAAATTAAAAACTTTTTTTGAAATAAAATAGTAATTATTAGATAATGTTATAATTTAATATTATAGTTGTATAAGATAAAATAAAGGTCTAGAATAATTAATGAACGTAAAAAGAAAGAGTGAAACATAAGAGTATGACATAAAATAAATATAACTGTGTGCAACTGAGACACATTAACACATAATAATACTAAACAAGAGAATCATGAGCATAACAAAGAATATTAGCTACTTAATAGAAATACCCTATAAAATTTATAGTAATAAAAAATAGATAACTGTTTTACTTAAAGATCTTTCTTTCTTTTATAGAAAAGTAAATTTATATATATAAAATAATTGCCTCTATCAAATTTAAAAATTTATTTATTTTTTAAAAAATAAACTTATCTAATATCAATACAACAATAAATATAACAACTTGAAACTAAACACTATTCATAATGTAAAATTATTTAGCAATTATCAGCATATTAACAAAAGCATCCAGCTTGGTTACTAATCATTACACTAATCAGGAATGTTACCTACTAATTAATAAATATGACGGAAAGTGTTTGCTGACGAGTCCCAGCTTTCCCTCATATTCATTTTGCCTGTTCAAACAAGGGACGAAACAGGCAAATGTATTAAAAACTTTTTCTAAAGGTTAAAAATAAACCTAATACCTAAAACATATAATAATATCAGATAATAGTTTTTTATATATCAAAAATTAATATAATTTACTAAACTATATAACAATTACTAAAAGCATGAATACTCCTGTATATTACTTATAACTATAATAACATTTAATAGTAATTTATAATTCAATAAACTCTCTCTTTAAAGGGTAATTTTTAGCCGAATACGTTATAGATAACATCAACAAAAATAATTTCTCAACTAACAAACTTTGTTTAATTGAATTTCTCAACTAACAAAAACTTTTTCTCTAATTAAATATAGACGCTAATACTTCACATTCAAGAAATAGTCACTAACAAAATCTACTCATATAGTACGTTTAATACTTCACATTCAAGAAATAGTCACTAACAAAATCTACTCACACTCAACTAACAAAAACTTTTTTCTCTAATTAAAAATATAGTACGCTTATACTTCACATTCAAGAAATAGTCACTAACAAGATCTATTACATTACACAGTAACATTTACTAATTTTATTTGTTGACACTTTCAATATGTATATTATTATTAAAATTTATCTTTATTCTATATTTTCTATATTCCTCTTAACACTATTAATGCATTAAATATTTACTAACACCTAGTATAATATGCTTTTTGCATATATACGAAATGATTCTCTAGCATGTATGCTTTGGCATACATGTGAAATGTCTCTTTAGCGTATATGCTTTATACATATAGATGAGATACATCATCTTGCATGTTGTATGTTTACACATACATGCACAATGTCTCTTAGCACATATGCAACATGCATATGTGCATATAATTTATAGCAGAAAGACACAATGTATACATATTTTTTGTTTAGAACTTATTTAATTATACATAAATAAATAAGAGTATCATTTACCATATTATACACCAATGTTCCAAAATGTCTCGAACTATAGCAATATTTCTCAAAATACAAATCCGCCCCCCATATTATTAGCTTTTTCCTCACACACATTCCATCTTTTTATTAAAACAAAAAAAAAAACAACGCCTCACAAAAAAAAAAAAAAGCCCGCCGCGCAAAACAAAAAAACCCAAAAACCAAGACTTAATGTATCCGAAAAGCAATTTACAGAGTAACAAAATACATAATTAACATAATATTGTTTATCAACTCGGCATGCGGTAAATTAAAGGCACGTTCATACTTATGCACAATGCAGAATGTTTAATATCCCCTATTCACATTTGCGCACAATACATAATGCATAAAACACATTTCTTACCGAAATACGGTTAAAACGGTTATTAAATACGGCTTAAAATGATTATGTTTCTTAATAAATGATAAAAACTAACATTAATAACGTTGTTTTATAGTCGTAAAAGTCAAACTTAAACATTCCTCCAAATCAGGATAATGCATTGTGCGTAAGTATGAACGCCTATTTTTGTGGTTTTATAGAAAAGCGTATCGTGTATAATGCGTAAGAGTGAACGCCCTTCAAAGATAAAACATCGTATACCTACTTAAGAGAAATATAGTGAAGCTTGTGAACAACTGCATAATTTGGCTGAAATTCCTTTAATAGCGTCGGAAAAACATTATTTCACCGTCAAAAGCTCACAAATAAAATAAGATATTCAAAAAAACCAAAATTTTACTAAAATACTGGAATCCGATGCCGGAGATACTGGCGTCCGCCGCGAAAATTTCCTCCAGGTGGCGCTTTCCGCCTCCAGCCAGGACACTGTTGTAGTCCGTCACGAACCTTTCGCTTCCCTTCCACCTGTAGGTAATAATCAATTCTAAATTGACTATTTTCACAAAACACACTTTAATTTTAAATTGCAGTAATTGCGAACACAATTTAATTGAAAATGGGAACAAATCACCTATTAAATATTTGATAATTGTATTTTGGTATTATCAAGAAAGAGCATGTTGATTTAACATCAGGCAAGGAAATGCGTTAAGTTCTAAACCACTGGTGTCCGGTAAAGATTTCCGCAACAATTTCCGCGGAAAAAATTTCCGCGGCAGTATTTCTTCAGCAGTATTTTCTTTGGAAGATTATTTCCGCGGAAAAATTTCCGCGAGGAAATTTTTTCAACTTTGTGTTCATAGATGAACAAGGGGGGTTAGGGTCCCCCCTAGCTTCGAAATTTTGGGGCCCCCCCTAAAAAAAATCCAGGGGGGCCCTCCCCTCCCCTCAAATTTTTGAATTTTTTACCCCTGACCCCCCTCTAGATTTTGAAATCTGACACCCCACCCCTCCAAAAATTTTTCCCTCGCAAAAATACTTTCGGGAAAATAACCTTCGACAAATGACATTCTTGTAAAAATACCATCGGGTAATTTCAGATTCGGATTAATTGACCATCGATCAATTTAGCTTGATTTTTAGGTTTTACTTAGGTTCAAGAAAAATAAGCCCGAAGGTCAATCAGTCAGATTGTCATTATTACCCGATCCCGATGGTATTTTTACCAGAATGCGACGAAATTTCGCTTGATTTTTTTAGGTTTTGCTTAGGCTTAAGAAAACTAAGCTTGGGTTTAAGCGGAGTGCGACTTAAAAATCCTTTAAACGAAGAACTCGGAATGGGTGAACATTGCCCGCAGTAAACACTCCAGAGGTAAGGTTGCCAACATCATTATTAATGTTGGACGAAGTGTCTCAACAATGGAGGTGAATTTTTTCGCTCCCTCCTGACTTGTCTTAGCGCCTGCCCTTAGTATACTGTGTCTAAGATAATTTTATGGCAATGCAACCCCAAAAACAACCGGTTTTATTAGTGGCCGTGCTATCCCTACACCCGCTCAAAAATAAAAGAAAATACTAAAAAAAAAACTGGCACCATTTTTAACCTAGTTTCGAAAATTTTGTGCAGTTTTTAGCATATTTTAACGCAGTTTAAGCCATTTTAGACCTATCAATTTCGCTTTTTTTTTCCTCTTATTTTTAACCCTTACTCAACAGAAAATCAACACGCATTTTCTATTGAATAATACAAAAAAAATTAAAAAAGTACTTGATAGCTGCCCCATTTTTTAAAAGCCACTCAGCTGCTGCTTGATCCGGTCCCACTTCTTTTATTCTGGCCCGATCAACCCTATAAATACAGTCAAATGTGCCAGTCACATAATTCAGACGGGTTTGTTACATGTAGATACTGAAATTATTATTTTATGTAACTGAATCAGAAGGGGTCAGCTTCGCCACGGTAAAAGGGAACATTTCCGTTAATAAAAATTCTGAAAACTATTTTTTTTTACTTAATCGGATTTTTTTAAAATGTAATGTAAAAACCAATATAAATTTTTGAGGTAAAAATGATGATTTTCTGATTTTTGATATTCAGCATTACCGGAACTCGGATTACACATCCCTTTAGATTGAACAAAAACCTTGAACGAAAAATGTTGAAACATTAAACAGGAATTCCTAAAAAAACTGAAATGCTTGAAAATTACTCATTGACTGCATGTACCACAAGCGTAACCACAATAAAAAGAGAGTAAGGCTGAGGTGAGGGTCAAAATTAGGTTCTGAAAAAATTAGGTTTTTTTCATTCTTAACCTCTGATAATCAAACCATTGGTAAATCAAAAGTTTATACCGGTACATTCCTAATTATAAAAAAAACATTATCTTAAAAACTTACCTTTATATAGTAATTTTAAGTTTTACTTTGTTTCAGAAACGTTTTTCGGTTTCCACCTACCAAGCTTTAAGACGATTCGTTGCAGAGTTATCACCTAAACCACCACACCCACCCACTTGTTTTTTGCTCATTGAAGATTAATAATCATTGCAAATCGTTTTTGGTTTATAATCACTTGTTCAGAAATTAATAAGATTAATTAAACTAGTCTCGAGTAAAAATAATCATACTGAGTCTCAACGCGCTGATTAAACCATCTCCTAAATTGTCGTTGTTGACGTTGACCTCGAATTGAATGGTGTCCTTTTCAAACAAAATTTCCTGAATCTTCCATAACTATTCCGACCGATACATCAAGGACATTGTAAAACATTAAACATAACGGAATTAATGCATTTTTAGCGCAAACATATTTTCTCAAACTAGAGACCACAAAGAGGAGGAAAATTTTTAATCAAAAAATACGATTTTTTCAGAGGCATGTACAACTTTTTCTCATAAAAAACCATTTCTTATGGCCAGTACGGATGAAAATAAAATTCTGAACTATTTTTTACTTCTTTAAGATAAAACGTCTCTCAGAAAATAATTATTCGATTGAATTTTACTAAAATGCGGAGATCGTTTTGGTGAATTACCAATTTGCAAAAAAAGACAATACAGCGTAAAAAAACATTCAATACCGTAGTTTTTTTCTAACGCTCACTATTTTTATTATTCATAACGACTTTTACAATGATTATTAATCTTCAATGAGCAAAAAACAAGTGGGTGAGTGTGGTGGTTTAGGTGATAACTCTGCAATAAATTGTCTTAAATCTTGGTAGGTGGAAACTCGAAAAACTTTCTGAAACAAAGTAAAACTTTAAATTACTATATAAAGGTAAGTTTTTAAGATAATGTTTTTTTATAATTAGAAATGTACCGGTATAAACTTTGATTTACCAATTGTTTGATTATCAGAGGTTAAGAATGAAAAAAACCTAATTTTTTCAGAACCTAATTTTGACCCTCACCTCAGCCTTACTCTCTTTTTATTGTGGTTACGCTTGTGGTACATGCAGTCAATGAGTAATTTTCAAGCATTTCATTTTTTTTAGGAATTCCTGTTTTATGTTTCATCATTTTTCGTTCAAGGTATTTGTTCAATCTAAAGGGATGTGTAATCCGAGTTCCGGTAATGCTGAATATCAAAAATCAGAAAATCATCATTTTTACCTCAAAAATTTATATTGGTTTTTACATTACATTTAAAAAAATCCAATTACAGTCAAAAAAAAATAGTTTTCAGAATTTTTATTAACGGAAATGTTCCCTTTTACCGTGGCGAAGCTGACCCCTTCTGATTAAGTTACGTAAAATAATAATTTTAGTATCTACATGTAACAAACCCGTCTGAATTATGTGACTGGCACATTTGACTGTAATTTATAGGGTTGATCGGGCCAGAATAAAAGAAGTGGGACCGGGATAAAGCAGCAGCTGAGTGGCTTTTAAAAAATGGGGCAGCTATCAAGTACTTTTTTAATTTTTTTTTGTATTATTCAATAGTAAAATACGTGTTGACTTTTCTGTTGAGTAAGGGTTAAAAATAAGAGGAAAAAAAAGCGAAATTGATAGGTCTAAAATGGCTTAAACTGCGTTAAAATATGCTAAAAACTGCACAAAATTTTCGAAACTAGGTTAAAAATGGTGCCAGTTTTTTTTTTAGTATTTTCTTTTATTTTTGAGCGGGTGTAGGGATAGCACGGCCACTAATAAAACCGGTTGTTTTTGGGGTTGCATTGCCAAAAAATTATCTTAGACACATTATACTAAGGGCAGGCGCTAAGACAAGTCAGGAGGGAGCGAAAAAATTCACCTCCATGGTTGAGACACTTCGTCCAACATTAATAATGATGTTGGCAACCTTACCTCTGGAGTGTTTACGCGGGCAATGTTCACCCATTCCGAGTTCTTCGTTTAAAGGATTTTTAAGTCCACTCCGCAGCTTAAACCCAAGCCTACGTTTTCTTAAGCCTAAGCAAAACCTAAAAAAATCAAGCGAAACTTTCGTCGCTTTCTGGTAAAAATACCATCGGGATCGGGTAATAATGACAATCTGACTGATTGACCTTCGGGCTTATTTTTCTTGAACCTAAGTAAAACCTAAAAATCAAGCTAAATTGATCGATGGTCAATTAATCCGAATCTGAAATTACCCGATGGTATTTTTACAAGAATGTCATTTGTCGAAGGTTATTTTCCCGAAAGTATTTTTGCGAGGGAAAAATTTTTGGAGGGGTGGGGTGTCAGATTTCAAAATCTAGAGGGGGGTCAGGGGTAAAAAATTCAAAAATTTGCGGGGAGGGGAGGGCCCCCCTGGATTTTTTTTAGGGGGGGCCCCAAAGATGTCCAAGCTCAGGGGGGACCCTAACCCCCCTTGTTCATCTATGAACACAAAGTTGAAAAAATTTCCTTGGTGAAATTTTTCCGCGGAAATAATCTTCCAAAGAAAATACTGCTGAAGAAATACTGCCGGCGGAAATTTTTTCCGCGGAAATCTTGTGGAAAACTTTATACCGGACACCAGTGGTTTAGAACTTAACGCATTTCCTTGCCTGATGTTAAATCAACATGCTCTTTCTTGATAATACCAAAATACAATTATCAAATATTTAATAGGTGATTTGTTCCCATTTTCAATTAAATTTGTTCGCAATTACTGCAATTTAAAATTAAAGTGTGTTTTGTGAAAAATAGTCAATTTGAGAATTGATTATTACCTACAGGTGGAAAGGGAGCGAAAAATGTTGAAACATTAAACAGGAATTCCTAAAAAAACTGAAATGCTTGAAATTCCTCATTGACTGCATGTACCACAAGCATAACCACAATAAAAAGAGAGTAAGGCTGAGGTGAGGGTCAAAATTAGGTTTGAAAAAAATCAGGTTTTTTTCATTCTTAACCTCTGATAATCAAACAATTGGTAAATCAAAAGTTTATACCGGTACATTTCTAATTATAAAAAAACATTATCTTAAAAACTTACCTTTATATAGTAATTTAAAGTTTTACTTTGTTTCAGAAAGTTTTTCGGTTTCCACCTACCAAGATTTAAGACAATTTATTGCAGAGTTATCACCTAAACCACCACACTCACCCACTTGTTTTTTGCTCATTGAAGATTAATAATCATTGTAAAAACGTTATAAATAATAAAAATAGTGAACGTTAGAAATAAACTACGGTATTGAATGTTTTTTTACGCTGTATTGTCTTTTTTTGCAAATTGGTAATTCACCAAAACGATCTCCGCATTTTAGTAAAATTCAATCGAATAATTATTTCTGAGGACGTTTTTATTAAAGATGTAAAAAAATAGTTCAGTTATTTTCTCCGTCTGGCCATAAGACGGAAAAAGTTGTACATGCCTCTGAAAAAAATCGTATTTTTTGATAAAAAATTATTCCCCTCTTTGTGGTCTCTAGTTGAGAAATATGTTTGCACTAAAAAATGCATTAATTCCGTTATGTTTAATGTTTTACAATGTCCTTGATGTTCGGTCGGAATAGTGATAAGATTCAGGAAATTTTGTTGAAGACACCATTCAATTCGAGTCAACGTCAACAACGACAATTTTGGAGATGGTTACTCAGCGCATTTAACTCGTATGATTATTTTACTAAATTAATTAATCTTATTAATTTCTGAACAAGTGATTATGAACCAAAAACGATTTGCAATGATTATTAATCTTCAATGAGCAAAAAACAAGTGGGTGAGTGTGGTGGTTTAGGTGATAACTCTGCAATAAATTGTCTTAAATCTTGGTAGGTGGAAACCGAAAAACTTTCTGAAACAAAGTAAAACTTTAAATTACTATATAAAGGTAAGTTTTTAAGATAATGTTTTTTTATAATTAGAAATGTACCGGTATATAAACTTTTTAATTACCAATTGTTTGATTATCAGAGGTTGAGAATGAAAAAAACCTGATTTTTTTCAAACCTAATATTTGACCCTCACCTCAGCCTTACTCTCTTTTTATTCTGGTTATGCTTGTGGTACATGCAGTGAATGAGGAATTTTCAAGCATTTCAGTTTAGGAATTCCTGTTTAATGTTTCAACATTTTTCGTTCAAGGTTTTTGTTCAATCTAAAGGGATGTGTAATCCGAGTTCCGGTAATGCTGAATATCAGAAATCAGAAAATCATCATTTTTTTTACCTCAAAAATTTATATTGGTTTTTACATTACATTTAAAAAAATCCGATTAAGTAAGAGAAAAATAGTTTTCAGAATTTTTATTAACGGAAATGTTCCCTTTTACCGTGGCGAAGCTGACCCCTTCTGATTCAGTTACATAAAATAATAATTTCAGTATCTACATGTAACAAACCCGTCTGAATTATGTGACTGGCACATTTGACTGTATTTATAGGGTTGATCGGGCCAGAATAAAAGAAGTGGGACCGGATCAAGCAGCAGCTGAGTGGCTTTTAAAAAATGGGGCAGCTATCAAGTACTTTTTTAATTTTTTTTTGTATTATTCAATAGTAAAATGCGTGTTGACTTTTCTGTTGAGTAAGGGTTAAAAATAAGAGGAAAAAAAAGCGAAATTGATAGGTCTAAAATGGCTTAAACTGCGTTAAAATATGCTAAAAACTGCACAAAATTTTCGAAACTAGGTTAAAAATGGTGCCAGTTTTTTTTTTTAGTTTTTGTTTTATTTTTGAGCGGGTGTAGGGATAGCACGGCCACTAATAAAACCGGTTGTTTTTG
>JASAMX010016957.1:0-18706 GCA_030248175.1 Microlaimidae sp. YZB2_3
AACATTAAAGTGAAATTGCGAAACAGTTTAGATAAAAAAATGACTAAAACTAAACAAAAAAGCACAAGTATACAAGAATAGGTATCTACAAGGAACATAATTTATTAAAAACATTAAACCAAACAAATGGAAAAACAAGCATCAAGGTAACAAACCGAAACACGGTTTGGCGACTTGGCTGTCCTTTTTTTGTCATGCGCAAAAAAAGTGATGAAATGGGAACGTGCAAATCGCTATCCTGAGTATTTGTTGTTCACAACCTGAAACTTATATTCCTTATGCAGATTATGCAAAGGCAGGTGCTAAGACAAGTTAGGAGGGGCGAAAACGTATTTCCCCTATGGTTGAAGTATCTCCTCGTCCAACATTAAGGATAACGATGTTGGACAACCTTTACCGCTAGAGTGTTCAAATACATGAAGTCTATCACCCATTCCGAGGTCTTTGTCTAAAGCATATTTTTTTCCAAAGTCGCGCCTAATATTCATCCTACTACATAACGTCGTATAGTAACCTGTCAGCATAGGTCTTTCTGCAAGGGAGCAAGTGGTACAATAGTCCACATACAAGAGAAGTCGTATTTGTTGACTGAAGTTCTTGCTAAGATGGAAAACTGCCATGTGTTGCTGATGTACAACAACAATCATGTCCATGCCAGGCTGGACACATTCCTATAAAAAGAAAAAATCCAGCAAACGAGGTTTAGGTGAGTAGTGGAACCCGTAGGCCTCGTTAGGTGCTGCCCAAAGTTCCAGTACAGTCCTGGTGGCTCAATGGCATCTGATGTAGTAAGCAACCAGACGTAGTTCATTTTATAATTTTACGCGGGGAAGAAAATAACAGTCAGTGCAGAAATTAAGGCCTAACCGATTCGAAGTCGGTTATTCTAATTATTTCATTAGTGTTATTTACTTACTGTAGAAAGTTAACCCTAAGAAATGACTGATTAAAAACATAGCAGTGCACTACAAGCTCTTACCTCAAAAGAAAAATCATCACCATGTCTTTTATTTCCGCTACAAAATTGCACAGCTATATTTTTTCAGCATTAGATAATAACATGCTAATTTATAAGAAAAAACAAGGGACGGGTTGTTAAAAAATTATGTTTTTTTTCAATAAATAAATTTTTCTTTTTGAAAATGTAAAACGTAAAAAAGCTCACCGAAAAACACCCTCCCCCCATATTAAAACTTTTCACATATCAGAACCTATTGAAATAGTTTTCAGTATAATTCTACTGTTTGTTTGTTTTTGTGTCTTGATGCTAGGCTGGTTTTCTTGAAACCTCTGAGGCTGGCAAAAAAATTTGAAATTAAAGTCGAATATTTGGTGATATTTTAAATTTAAAACACAACAACCTACTTCAAGCCAGTTTTAAAACTAAATACATTTAACTTACAATACCCAATGTTAAATTGAACAAGTCAAATATCATTTAGTAAAAAATAAAGGCATTTTCTGGCTAAGGAAATCAAAAAAAAAATCACTGAAATATCTCTACTATGTATTTTTTAAAATTAACCACTGTGTTATTGATTAGCCATCACTAATTAGCTTATATTAGCAATCCCGTGATTGGTTATAATTATTGATGTTCTCAGGTTAACGCTGAGTTCTCGTAGTTTTAGCACCATTTTGGAATTCAACTTCATGAAGAATTTAATAGTATATAATGGATTATTTTGTTAAAAAAATTTTCTGAAAGCTTAATTAACAAATAAATTGCTTCAGTGAATTAAATCGGAAGTTAGGAACATCGTCAAATATAATGTAGTTAAGAAGTGTTTTCGTTGTGGAAGTTCAAAAAAATTTCAAACATCTTAAAATTTTAAGATAAAATAATCCATACCAACCGAGCTTTGGAGTTTTGTACCTTAAATGAGTGACTTAAGCTTATTTAATTTTAAAATATGTTTTGAAGATATTATATTCACTTTAAAACTATTTTTATTGATTTTAACAAGTTAAAAAAAATAGATCAAATTAATAAAAAGTCTTGCAAAATAATTTTTGACATTACCCTTTAATTATTCATGAGTAAGTACAAAAAAAACCTCCAGGGCACTGAGTTTATCTGGAGCTTCCAAAAGCTAGGGTGCTCGTGGGAATTTCATTAGTTACAAACCAACACAAAAGACATCATTTATTTTGACATAATCGTATCGAAAAATTTTTTCCGCATACCTACCGACCTTTTTCCGAGAAAAAAAATGATGTTATACCTATCGAATTAACCATACCGGCAATTTTAACGTTTTGAAATTACAACTCAACATTAAAAGCCGATAGTTTTATTTCCATTCAACTAAAAGTGTTGTTTGGTTCAATTTCAATCTCGTTAATAATTCAAACTCAAACATTATATTTTTTCCACGAAAAAAATAATAATTTCAGTCATTATTCTCAATTCCGAATCGAAGACTGCCGTTTTGCCTAATGTTTTCGCTATTTTTCATCAGCTAAAGCTGCAAATATTTAAATTTTATTTTATAAATAAAAACGAGGATATTTTTAGTTTTATTTATGCTTCTAATTGCGCTGAAATATTCTTCCTAAATTTTCTTTTATGTTCTTCCGTTCAAAAAAAAATCCTAATTTTGAAATTCGTGGAAAAAGATACAATTTTTCAGTTTTAATTCATGTTTCTAATTTTACTGCAATCTTTCTTCTTATTTTTTACCGCTAAAAATTCCAAATTTTGATTCCAAACAAAAGGACGGTTCTTTTTAGTCTATCGGCTATTTTCGTCCATTTACAATTTTTTCTTTTAAAATTTTCCAAAAATTTTATATTCTTTCTAAAAATGTCCAAAACTACAAAAACCTTTCATTTCGCATAATTCCCTGAAAGGAAACCCGCCATAACAAAACGGACGGTACTTGTAGTCTTTCACCGGTACTTGTCGTCTTTGAGTTTAGATTTTTCCAGTATAACCGCTATTCTCTCTCCCACCTTATATTTCTGGAAACTTTTGAGTTCACAAAACCCACCAATTTTAAAAATTCCTATTTCAAACTGCTGGAGTAGAAGGTCAATGGCCGGCCGCTCGCCTTTGACTCCTCGTTGGGCTCGACTGCCACTTCTACTTTCACTGTTTTATTAATCTTCTTAACTTAATTTTCTACCGTTGAAAATTCCAAAATTTGAAACTTGTTAAGCAAAAGGACGGTTATTTCTAGATTTTTTATTTTTTCCCAACTTCCTTTCCAATTTTGGCTTTTATTTTTACAAATTCTTTTCTTTACATAAAATTTTCCTAAATTGATAAAAATAATTTCCAAATTCTCGAAACCCGCCAATTCTTAAAACTCCCACTGTAAACTGCTGGAGTCAGGGGTGCAATTTCCATCCGCCCTCGTCTCCTCGTTCGGCTCCTGCCATTTGGCGTCCGGCCGCTTGACGGCGCTCTCTATCCTTCTCACCACTGACTCCCTCTTTAACTGCTCTCGGTCTCCTCCGCTCCGCTTTTTGATTGGCGGGGAGTCGTCGTCGTTCAAACCACGTGACGACGTTTCTCGTTCCCTATTGGACGATGGGGTTTCCAAAGTTGTCGTATGCTTTCCCACCCCACCGTTCACGGCTGTCACGGAAAAAATAGAGCCTTCCGAGCGCGGGGCCGGGCGTTGGGAACTGGTGCTGTCCGGGGACAGGGGCTCTTCTTTCAGCGACAAGCAGCCCTGGGCCTGGGGGGTTTTAGCCCTATTTCCCCCGCGTATCGTCAGCAACAAGTCCAAACTGGACGTTTTGGCTCTGGACGAAGAGAGATCCTTTTTCTCCTCTGAAAATGACGAAATGTCCGACTTGTTAGAATTACGCAAAGGCGATTTTTCCGCCGAGGGCTCAGTTGACAAGCGGGATGCTGGTGAAACCGGACTTCCGGAAAAAAGATTCTTGCGCTCGCTAGACGAGTCTGACGCAGGTAGATCCCCGTTAATCGACGAGGAAAGGTGGGAAATGATGTCCATTAGATCCCGTTTGTACGTGTTCGCTTGTTTCCTAACCGAAGACGGCTGCTTATCCCCGCTCATCTGCGCCCTTTCAGAAGAGGAACGGGACGACTTCTCAGAAGAAATATCCTCCGCAGAGGAATCGTTGCCTCCGGAGCTGCTGGCCGTCCGCACTAGAGAGGCGGCCGACTCCCTATCCCCCGATTTCCCCCCTCCATACCCGGGGCACTTCTGCCTCATCCGCTGGTTGTGGAACCAGTTGACGACGGTTTTGACAGCCAGGTTTAGCTCCTTCGCCAGGAATTCCACCGTCTGAGAGCTGGGGTAGGGCTCGTGATCGTAAGCGTAGTTGAGCGCTTCCCGCTGCTCCTCTCCGCGACTAAAAGAGCGGGCTCTTTTTTACCAAGGGCGGTCCCAAGACCCCACTGTACAAACTATAGGTAACGTCATCACCGCCATTCAATTCGCTGGAGGAGGCGGAGTCTGCCCCGGTGGAGGCTGGGCGTTTCTGCTGCTGGCGCCCTTGGCGCGTGTTTTCCACCCGATCCGGGTCTAGTAACCAGCTCTGCATCCGGATGTATGGCTCCCGTCCCCGCAGACTCAGCGAGGCCCACGGCTTCGGCTTGGACAGTAGCTCACTCACCGTACCCTGCGACATCCCAAGAACGCGCTCTCCGAACATCTAAAAAGTAACAAAAAATTACTTAATTAACCACACCTTTGTCTATTTAGTATAATAATAGTTGTTAAAAAAGAATGTGCACTGAAGAATACTTGATTGATAATATTTTGATAACAGGAGCAACCATTATTTCAAAAAGTATCTATGTGCAATCGTAGCTATATGGTTTACTAACCTAAGGGTGGTGAAGAAGATCCAACCTTGTCATATTCAGAATACTAATAGTACCAAGAAGAAACAAAATAAAACATTAGTGTTTTTATCATTTACCAACAAAAATAATTTACCACAAAAATTTAGTTTAAAATTATGCAAAACGCTAAAGAAGTTGAAAAAGATAATTTTAAAACGCCTACATATTAGTGATGTTCCCCGGAGCTCCAAGCTCCGAAGCTCCGGAGTAGAGTTCCGCTTTAAGGAGCTACGGAGCAGCTCCCGGAGCTCCGCCTTATTTTTCTATTAATTTCATGAATACTTAAAGGGTGATGTCATAGATTATTTTGTCAAAACTTTTTTGTAAACTAAATTTTTTTTAAAATTTATTGAAAACAATAAAAATAGTCCTACAAATTACTGATAGAGTAGTTTAAAATGTATTTCGAGTTTAAATAAGCTTTAAATCGCTGAATTAAGGGGCGAAGCTCCTGAGTTCTGAATTTTCCTCCGCTTTAAACGGCCGGAGCTTCGGAGCATGATATTGGAGGAAAAGAACAACACTATTAAATAATTTTTTTAATACTAATGCAAATAAAAAAGGGAAGGAACGATCAAGAAAAATTTAACAAATTTTTTTTTAAAGTGGCATATTTGCAGTCAAAATTTTTTACCATTTCATCCCAATTAGGAGGGGGAAGCATAGGTGGGCAGGGGGGGGGTGGGGGGGGGGTTATACCCCCCCAAAATTTCGGATTTTGCTGACACCCCCCCTTAAATTTGGGGTACCCGGGGACACCCCCCCCCCCAAATTCGCCTCCCAGAGAAAAATTTTTAAGCGTTATAAAAGGGCTAAAAAAATTTTCCGCGCTTCGCGCGGAGCGTTTCTTACCTTCTTTATGTCATATACTTCATTTTTTCTATTATTCAACAAACATTAATTAAACATTATTAACCTTTTATTAACGTTTTAAACACCTGTTTTAAATGTAAAGGGATAAAAAAAACCTTAAATTTTGTAATAAACATCATCTGGAATTAAAATTTCTAGTGTATTTTAGCGCCTTAAATTAAAAATTTTTCCCCCGGGGGGCATTCTGCCCCCCGGACCCCCCTGACAAGGGGCTCTGCCCCTTGACCCCGCTGCGGGGCTCTCGCCCTCGCCGACCCCCCCGGGGCGCTGCCCCCCAGACCCCCCATTGGGGGGCTGCCGCCCCTGGTATGGGGAGTCTGGGGGCGCGAGCCCCCCAGCGGGGTCAAGGGTCAGAACCCCTTGTCAGGGGGTCTGGGGGGCAGAATGCCCCCGGCGGAGAAAGTTTTTCATTTAAGGCGCTAAAATACACTAGAAATTTTAATTCCAGATGATGTTTATTACAAAATTTAACTTTTTTTATTCCTTTACCTACATTTAAAACAGGTGTTTAAAACGGTAATAAAAGGTTAATAATGTTTAATTAATGTTTTTTGAATAATAAGAGAAAAAATGAAGTATATAATATGACATAAACAAGGTAATAAACACTCCGCGCGAAGCGCGGAAAATTTTTTTAGCCCTTTTATAACGCTTAAAAATTTTTCTCTGGGAGGCGAATTTGGGGGGGGGGGTGTCCCCGGGTACCCCAAATTTAAGGGGGGGGGGGGTGTCAGCAAAATCCGAAATTTTGGGGGGGTATAACCCCCCCCCCCAACCCCCCCTGCCCACCTATGCTTCTCCCTCCTAATTGGGATGAAATGGTAAAAAATTTTGACTGCAAATATGCCACTTTAAAAAAAAATTGTTAAATTTTTCTTGATTGTCCTTCCCTTTTTTATTTGCATTAGTATTAAAAAAATTATTTAATAGTGTTGTTCTTTTCCTCCAATATCATGCTCCGAAGCTCCGGCCGTTTAAAGCGGAGGAAAATTCAGAACTCAGGAGCTTCGCCCCTTAATTCACCGATTTAAAGCTTATTTAAACTTGAAATACATTAACTACTTTATCAGTAATTTGTAGGACTATTTTTATTGTTTTCAATAAATTTTAAAAAAATTTAGTTTACAAAAAAGTTTTGACAAAATAATCTATGACATCACTCTTTAAGTATTCATGAAATTAATAGAAAAATAAGGCGGAGCTCCGGGAGCTGCTCCGTAGCTCCTAAAAGCGGAACTCTACTCCGGAGCTTCGGAGCTTTGAGCTCCGGGGAACATCACTAATATGTAGGCGTTTTAAAATCATCTTTTTCAACTTCTTTTGCGTTTCGCATAATTTTAAACTAAATTTTTGTGGTAAATTATTTTTGTTGGTAAATAAAAACACTAGTGTTTTATTTGGTTTCTTTTTTGGTACTATTAGTATTCTGAATATGACAAGACTGGATCTTCTTCACCACCCTTAGGTCAGTAAACCATATAGCTACGATCGCACATAGATACTTTTTGAAATAATGGTTGCTCCCGTTATCAAAATATTATCAATCAAGTATTCTTCAGTGCACATTCTTTTTTAACAACTATTATTATACTAAATAGACAAAGGTGTGGTTAATTAAGTAATTTTTTGTTACTTTTTAGATGTTCGGAGAGCGCGTTCTTGGGATGTCGCAGGGTACGGTGAGTGAGCTACTGTCCA
The DNA here is from genome assembly GCA_030248175.1 of Microlaimidae sp. YZB2_3. Taxonomy (NCBI): domain Eukaryota; kingdom Metazoa; phylum Nematoda; class Chromadorea; order Desmodorida; family Microlaimidae; species Microlaimidae sp. YZB2_3. Next base: position 7,397 of record JASAMX010016957.1, read on the forward strand.
AGCCGAAGCCGTGGGCCTCGCTGAGTCTGCGGGGACGGGAGCCATACATCCGGATGCAGAGCTGGTTACTAGACCCGGATCGGGTGGAAAACACGCGCCAAGGGCGCCAGCAGCAGAAACGCCCAGCCTCCACCGGGGCAGACTCCGCCTCCTCCAGCGAATTGAATGGCGGTGATGACGTTACCTATAGTTTGTACAGTGGGGTCTTGGGACCGCCCTTGGTCAAAAAAGCCCGCTCTTTTATCACAGAGGAGCAGCGGGAAGCGCTCAACTACGCTTACGATCACGAGCCCTACCCCAGCTCCCAGACGGTGGAATTCCTGGCGAAGGAGCTAAACCTGGCGGTCAAAACCGTCGTCAACTGGTTCCACAACCAGCGGATGAGGCAGAAGTGCCCCGGGTACGGAGGGGGGAAATCGGGGGATAGGGAGTCGGCCGCTTCTCTAGTGCGGACGGCCAGCAGCTCCGGAGGCAACGATTCCTCTGCGGAGGATATTTCCTCTGAGAAGTCGTCCCGTTCCTCTTCTGAAAGGGCGCAGATGAGCGGGGATAAGCAGCCGTCTTCGGTTAGGAAACAAGCGAACACGTACAAACGGGATCTAATGGACATCATTTCCCACCTTTCCTCGTCGATTAACGGGGATCTACCTGCGTCAGACTCGTCTAGCGAGCGCAAGAATCTTTTTTCCGGAAGTCCGGTTTCACCAGCATCCCGCTTGTCAACTGAGCCCTCGGCGGAAAAATCGCCTTTGCGTAATTCTAACAAGTCGGACATTTCGTCATTTTCAGAGGAGAAAAAGGATCTCTCTTCGTCCAGAGCCAAAACGTCCAGTTTGGACTTGTTGCTGACGATACGCGGGGGAAATAGGGCTAAAACCTCCCAGGCCCAGGGCTGCTTGTCTCTGAAAGAAGAGCCCCTGTCCCCGGACAGCACCAGTTCCCAACGCCCGGCCCCGCGCTCGGAAGGCTCTATTTTTTCCGTGACAGCCGTGAACGGTGGGGTGGGAAAGCATACGACGACTTTGGAAACCCCATCGTCCAATAGGGAACGAGAAACGTCGTCACGTGGTTTGAACGACGACGACTCCCCGCCAATCAAAAAGCGGAGCGGAGGAGACCGAGAGCAGTTAAAGAGGGAGTCAGTGGTGAGAAGGATAGAGAGCGCCGTCAAGCGGCCGGACGCCAAATGGCAGGAGCCGAACGAGGAGACGAGGGCGGATGGAAATTGCACCCCTGACTCCAGCAGTTTACAGTGGGAGTTTTAAGAGTTGGCGGGTTTCGAGAATTTGGAAATTATTTTTATCAATTTAGGAAAATTTTATGTAAAGAAAAGAATTTGTAAAAATAAAAGCCAAAATTGGAAAGGAAGTTGGGAAAAAATAAAAAAATCTAGAAATAACCGTCCTTTTGCTTAACAAGTTTCAAATTTTGGAATTTTCAACGGTAGAAAATTAAGTTAAGAAGATTAATAAAACAGTGAAAGTAGAAGTGGCAGTCGAGCCCAACGAGGAGTCAAGGGCGGGTGGGCGGCCATTGACCTTCTACTCCGGCAGTTTGAAATAGGAATTTTTAAAATTGGTGGGTTTTGTGAATTCAAAAGTTTCCAGAAATATAAGGTGGGAGAGAGAATAGCGGTTATACTGGAAAAATCTAAACTCAAAGACGACAAGTACCGGTGAAAGACTACAAGTACCGTCCGTTTTGTTATGGAGGGTTTCCTTTCAGGGAATTATGCGAAATGGAAGGTTTTTGTAGTTTTGGACATTTTTAAAAAGAATATAAAATTTTTTGAAAATTTTGAAAGAAAAAAATGTAAATGGACGAAAATAGCCGATAGACTAAAAAGAACCGTCCTTTTGTTTGGAATCAAAATTTGGATTTTTTAGCGGTAAAAAATAAGAAGAAAGATTGCAGTAAAATTAGAAACATGAATTAAAACTAAAAAATTGTATCTTTTCCCACGAATTTCAAAATTAGGATTTTTTTTAAACGGAAGAACATAAAAGAAAATTTAGGAAGAATATTTCAGCGCAATTAGAAGCATAAATAAAAACTGAAAATATCCTCGTTTTTATTTATTAAATAAAATTTAAATATTTGCAGCTTTAGCTGATGAAAAATAGCGAAAACATTAAGCAAAACGGCAGTCTTCGATTTGGAATTGAGAATAATGACTGAAATTATTATTTTTTTCGTGGAAAAAATATAATGTTTGGGTTTGAATTATTAACGAGATTGAAATTGAACCAAACAACACTTTTAGTTGAATGGAAATAAAATTATCGGCTTTTAATGTTGAGTTTTAATTTCAAAACGTTAAAATTGCTGTATGGTATGGTTAATTCGATAGGCATAACATCATTTTTTTCTCGGAAGAAGGTCGGCAGGTATGCGGAAAAAATTTTCGATACGATTATGTCAAAATAAATGATGTCTTTTGTGTTGGTTTGTAACTAATGAAATTCCCACTAGCACCCTAGCTTTTGGAAGCTCCAGATAAACTCAGTGCCCTGGAGGTTTTTTTTGTACTTACTCATGAATAATTAAAGGGTAATGTCAAAAATTATTTTGTCAAGCTTTTTTGTGATCTATTTTTTTTTAACTTGTTAAAATCAATAAAAATAGTTAAAGTGAATATAATATTTCAAAACATATTTTAAACTTAAATAAGCTTAAGTCACTCATTTAAGGTACAAAACTCCAAAGCTCGGTTGGTATGGATTATTTTATCTTAAAATTTTTAAGATATTTGAAATTTTTTGTGAACTTCCACAACAAAATTACTTTTTAACTAGATTATAATTAACGATGTTCCTAACTTCCAATTTCATTCACTGAAGCAAGTTTTTGTTAATTAAGTTTTCAAAAAATTTTAACAAAATAATCCATTATATTACTATTAAATTATTCATGAAGTGAATTCCAAAATAGTGCGGAGCTCCGGAGCTCGGCGTAACCTGAGAACATCAATAATTATAACCAATCTCGGGATTGCTAATATAAGCTAATTAGTGATGGCTAATCAATAACACAGTGGTTATTTTTAAAAAATCATAGTAGAGATTTGTAGTGATTTTTTTTGACTTAGCCAGAAATGTCCTTATTTTTTACTAAATGATATTTGACTTGTTCAATTTAACATTGGGTATTGTAAGTTCAATGTATTAGTTTCAAAGCTGGCTTCAATTAGGTTTGTGTTTTAAATTTAAAATATCACCAAATATTCGACTTTAATTTCAAATTTTTTTCCAGACTCAGATTTCAAGAAAACCAGCCTAGCATCAAAACACAGAAACAAACAAACAGTAGAATTATAGAAAACTATTTCAGTAGGTTCTGATAAAAAGTTTTAGGTATAGAGAAGGTGTTTTTCGGTAAATTTTTTTACTATTAACACGTTTTACAAAAAAAAATTTATTATAAAAAAACATAATTTTTTAACAACCCGTCCTTTATTTTTTCTTATAAATTAGCATGCTTATCTCATGCTAAAAAAATATTAGCTGTGCAATTTTGTAGCGGAAATAAAAGAGTTGGTGATATTTTTACTTTTGAGGTAATAGCTTGTTTGCACTGTATGTTTTTAATCGTGAGCTTAGGGTTGACTTTACTACAGTAAGTCAATAACACTAATGAAATAATTAGAATAACCGACTTCAAATCGGTCAGGCCTTAATTTCTGCACTGACTGTTATTTTTGCCATGCGTAAAATTATAAAATGAACTACGTATGGCTAATTACTAGATAGGTGCCATTGAGCCACCAGGACTGTGCTGAACTTTGGGCAGCACCTAACGGGCCTACGGGTTCCACTACCACCTAAACCTGGTTGCTGGATCTTTTCTTTTATAGAAATGTGTCCAGCGTGGCATGGCTGTTTGTTGTTGTACGTCGGCAACACATGGCAGTTTTCCATCTAGCAAACCAGTGGACAAATACAGCTCTATTGTGTGTGGAGTTTGTACCACTGGCCTTGCAGAAAGACCTATACTGACCATATACGACGTTATATAGTAAGATCAATATTAGGCGCGACTTAAAAAAATCCTTTAGACAAAGACCTCGGAATGGGTGAACACTGCATGTAGTGAACACTCTAGCGGTAAAGGTTGCCAACATCGTTATTAATGTTGGACGAAGAGTCTTAACCATAGGGGTGAAACGTTTTCGCCCCTCCTGGCTTGTCTTAGCGCCTGCCTTTGCATAATCTGCATAGGGAAGATAAGTTTCAGGTTATCAACAACAAATACTAGATAGCGATTAGCAGTTCATTTCATAACTTTGCGCATGACAAAAATAACAGCCGGTGGCCAAATTTAAGTCAGTTAACCTAATGCTTGTTTTTAATTTGTTTGGTTTAATGTTTTTAATAAAATGTCCTTGCTGAGTCCTATTTGTATACTGGTGCTTTTTTGTTTCGTTTTAGTCATTTTTTTTATCTAAACTGTTCGCAATTCACTTTAATGTTTGGATGTGACTGGAGTTAATATTTGAATCTTTGCATTTGTATAATAAAATTTTCTACAGTAGTTGTCGTTGCATTACAAAAAATTCATAAAATAATTTTGGAACAGTAGGTCGATGATCAACCAGGGGCCTGTTTCATAAAATACTGGTCTTCGTAAATTACAAGTCTATCAATAACTTTTTTTATTCTGAACCATTTGCGTTGAAATTTGAAATGAAAAAAGATTATATGCCATGTGCAAACTATTGGGGTCTTGGAAAACCGCGTCGCGCCGCCCGCCCCCGCGGGCGCAGGGTAAAATTTCATGTACGTAGCTGTTGTGTGTTTAAAGTTATTAGAGTTTTATACTTTGGCCACTTGTTCGCCCCCTTTTTTTTTTTTTTCACATTTTTAAATTTTAAAAAACAAATTTTTACAAGTTCTCAAAAGAAAAATTTACCCTACTCGGAGTAGGGTAAATTTTTCTTTTCTAACTTGTAAAAAATTACAAGTGGCCAAAGGATCTTTTAAAACTGCAATAACTTTAAACACACAACAGCTACGTACATGAAATTTTAAATAGTTTGCACATGGCATATAATTCTTTTTTCATTTCAAATTTCAACGCAAATGGTTCAGAATGAAAAAAAAACCAAAACCCCAAAAATAGATAAAAACCAAACCCCGCCCCCCAGCCCAAAACGCGCACCCCCCCCCCCAAAGTTATTATGAGATATCGGGGACTTGGATATTTACGAAGACCAGTATTTTATGAAACAGGCCCCACGCCTTAATTTCGGCCACTAATTTAGGGTGTTAGAAAATGGGCTTATTTTTAAAGCACAAAAGAACTAGCACAAAAGTAACTGGATTAATGTTGAATAAAGTGTTTTTGCAAAAGTTTTATATTTGTGTTATTCTGCATTATCAACATTTTCATACAAAAAGTGATTTTTTTGTGATTTTCCTAATTTTTGCTTTGTGTTTAAACTGCATCAAATTTAGAACGAAGCACTATGTAACCTTAAAATAACTTCTATTTAAGGCTGAAAATTGTTAATTTTCATGTTTTAATATTTTCTTCAAAATTACTTTGCAATGCGTTTAATAACTGCGTATTTTAAGATACCTTTTATTTCGGCCATCTTAAAATTTAAGTGAAAGAACCTGCCGTTTTTTGCCGTTTTCAAATATCATCGTACTACCGTATTTTTAAAGAATTTTTTTGCTCGTTTGACTTTTTTTTGCCGTTTTTTAAGCCAAAAAAATTCAACAAAAAATACATGTTATTAAAACTTGTTTTTTTAAGGTTTTGACATAATTATTTAAAGTCTTGCTAATAACTATTAAAGTTTAAAAACGAGAAAAAATTAAGTTATATGTACTAAGAACAATACCTAAAAATAAATTTGCAACTTTTAAAAATTTTTATTGTTCGTTTTGGCAATAGTTATAGCAAATTTTTTCTAGGTGGTCGAAGTTAATGGCTTGCGCGTTAATTTCGGCCACTATAAAAATAACTTTAAACCTCCACTGATCTTTGTAACAGAAATTTTAAATTTTGCACTGGAATAACAAAAATATTTATCGTTTGATTTTTAGACCAAATTTTGGGTCGATTGGAAAAACCAGAAAAAACTTATTAAAAAAAAAATAAAAAGGTGACCGAAATTAAGTCAGTTACCCTAATATTTTTTTTAATTTTTGAAACATACATATATTAGTGTTTATATTACCTTCCAATATCGTGCTCCGGAGCTTCGGCCATTTTAAGTGGTAGGGAAGTCCGGAGTTTTGCCTGTTGAATAAGCGATTTTAACCTTATTAAATTTGATTTTTAACACTGTTTTTATTGTTCTTAATAAGTTTTGACGAAATTTAATTTACATAAAATTTTCACAAAATAATTATTTATAAAATGACAAAAAATTAAGACGGAGCTCCGAGGGTTACTCCGAAAAACAAAGCTCAGCTCCGCAGCATAGGGGGTTTGGGAGACTGAACATCACTAATATATTATGTATACTCGCCGTGCTCTTTAATTATTTATGAAATTAGCTCACAAATAGGGCTGAGCTCTCGTGATCGACCGAATTCCGTAAAGGTTTTATTTACTGCCTGAACTGTTCCTTGCGATATAAAACGGGTTTTTCTTCGCGCAGCCACGAGCAGTGAAACCGCGCAGTTTCACAGCGTAGGAAAGTTTGTGATAAAATACTACCCTCAAGAAGCTCGCGTAATTACGAGCTCCAAGAAATATCACTAATATTGTTACCATCACTGATGACTATTAATAATTATATTTTTGCTATTTATATTGTACTAGTAATATTTTTTGCTGTTTATAGAAGAGCAGAAACGACTGCAGGGTGAGTACCAGTCCGCTGTGTCCACAGTTCAGCACCAGAAGTCCCTGATTGAAAGTTTGGAAGAGGATTTGCTCAGGGTCAACTCTTTACAACGCGTCGAAGCGGAAGTAAGTGGCAGAGTACCAGGATCACTGAAGTCGTTAACTCGGTTTTTTTATCCTTAAACTATAGCTTAAATCTTTACAATAATATAATTATTTTTAAAATTGCATAAAAACGTATTGAAGCTAAAAACAGGTTAACAAACCCCATGAGTCACAAGCATATGTTACAACTCTTTCTCTCTCTCGCTGTGTTGTTGTTTTGAAAATACGACGTTTTATATATATGAGTTGTAAAGTAAAGTTAGTGGAAAATGTTTAACGTAGTCAACGGTCAGTCGAGGAAGTACCGAGTCTTTAGACTACAAGTTCAAGTTTCAACAAAAAAAGCTGCAAATAACCAATTGCTTCACATTCTTTCCGTTAAACAAAACTCGATTTATTCGATTCCACATTTCTACACGTCACACTTAAAAGTGAATTAAAAATGGCGTTCTTGCTTCGCAAACTTATTACTTTAAAACACTGAAAATTCTGCCTTTGGGATTTTGGAAGAAATTTGATTGGTAGAAATTTTTTAAGACGCCAATAGGCATCAGAATGAATTTTTTTGTGTATTTTAGACGAGTCATAAACCTGCCGGTTTCTCTTTGTATTTTAAATATATAAAAAAAAATTTTAAAAAATTACGGCAATGTGCGATGTGTCTATTGCTTATGTCCCAGTCCTAGACGAAATAAAAATGCAATACAATAGAATACGGCCTCACCAGCACTGCCAACGTTATTTAAAATAAATCGAATTTTCTTTTCTTTTTGTTTAAAATCCTTTTTTATTAATTTCGTAATAGTAATTCAATTGATAAAATACAAGCTTTAAATAAAATATAGCATACAAAATTACAGCGAACAGCACATTTGACCCTCCAAGAAAACAAAATGTGCAAAAATTTGAATGATTTTTTTTAATATTGAAATATTTAAAAAAAATACATTTGCTTCAAAGCATTAATTTAGAGTACTACAAAAAAATTTTTTTGTAAACCGAAAAAAATGTACATACAAAAAACTATACGTTTTTACAAAAAAAAAAACAAGAAAAATATATATTTAAAAAATACCAAACACTATTTTAGGTTTGTTGTTTACTTGTGTTTTGAAAAAATTGAGTAAAATTCATTTTATTTATTAAAGAATTTTCATTTCGTGATAAAAAATCTAACCAAATATTATGTTGTTCTAGATGCTTTTATATTGATTCATTTTATTATGTTATTTTAGGGAGCGGCAGATCCTTCAGAATCCCCAACTGAATTGATTAGCAGAGCTGTTGGCGATGTTCAAAAACGTAACGCTTTTTTATTCAGTTTTATTTTAAAAATTTAAAAGCTAAATGTGAACAAAAGACTTAAATTTATGCGGATCACTGTAGTCAAAAAAACCCTCCTATTTCAACGGAAATCGTTCAGTGTTAATATTGTTTACAGAGTTATAACGTCATAGAATTACTTTTAGCCTATTAGTGCTTATGAAAAAAAAGATATCTTTTATCCATTGGAGATTAATTGGTTGAAAGTGATTTTTCCAAGCATTAATTGGCTAAAACTGATTCTGTTAGCTCCTCCCACAACCATTTCCACAGAGTAAAACCTATATGACGTGATCACGAATACCACATGATTGAGGGTCCTTAAAATCCTGACGTGATATCTGGTGCAATTTGTTTTGTAAAATATTTTTTAGTCTCGGAATGAAAATTTAGTTTTAAGTTAAAAAAAATCATTTGCGTTCTGGGGCGAAAATCAACTTCCAGTTGGTGTTATATTTTTTATATAAAAACTATCCAAGTTAAAAAAAGCTAGATTATACTGAGTTAAAAAAATTTTATAATTTCAATTATTAATTTATTCATCGAACATATTTCGTTTCGGTTACTTTCTTATAGTTTGTTCATTAGATTTGAATTGTAATATAATTTAAAATTTATTATTATATTATAGTATCAAGCAAGAACGCGGCTGCGGACTCTCTGTTGCCGATCATCGCAGCTCAGCGGGAGCGATTTCGCACACGTGTGCAAGAATTGGAAGATGTAGGTTTCTTAACCCTAAGCGTTAAATCTTTTTGTGTGTTAAGCATTAACCCTTTCTTTCTTGTCAACCCTTACTAAGTTTAAGCACCCATTAGAGCCACTAACTCCGTAGTGTTTATTAAATATATGGGTTTGGTTTGGAAGTGTTTTATAATTATACAATTAGAAACTATTCCGTACACGCGTACCGGTTTGGAAGACGTTTGGAAGACGACACGGGGTGAAAAAAATTTTAAATCTAGAGCAGGGTCAAGGAAGTTTGATTTTCAAAGAAAATCATTATTTTTTATATTAATAATTGTTGTTTTTAAAGGATAATACTTTATTTTATTAAATAAAATAAGGTTAAAATACAAAAGTGGTAGAAATACTAATTTGTGTTAAAAAATCACATGTATGATAAAACATTCATTGCTCATCTATACCCTCACAGTTTCGAAATTTTTGAATTTTAATAGAGGTTGATCGGTGTTCTGTGGACTTTATACAAAGAAGGGCATTCAACAGAAATTACTCCCACAACGAATTTTTTTAATTGTTGTGAAGTTTTTTGTATTAATTAAAAACTACGATTTCAGACATCATAAGATACGGGTAGAAAGACGGAAAAAAGTTTTTTTAATAAGCGCGTTTATTGGTTTTCGGATAGAATTATTTACCCAAAACGTCCATATTTGCTTTAAAAAAGACGAGGAACGCTTATGTGAAAAAATTATATTATCATTTAAGACATTTAATCAAAAGCAAATTCCCTGTACAAAACACAAGGAGCGACAAGAATCTTTTTTTAGATATACCAGATCAAGAATGTATAAGAGTAGAGAATGTCCGACTGTGTGTTAAACAGTTGTTCAAATTATAGGTAGATTATTCCACGGTGTAAATTTTTTATCATGTAAAAAAATCTACTACGACCTGTGGAATAATCTAAAATTTGTAGTATAATCTACATGACAATTTTTCTAATAATGTAGATTATTCTACATTATAACCGCGAATTTGCAAACAAAAAAACTGCAAACGTATAACTCTTTGATGATGTTTTTTTCACGTGACGTTGTCAAATATTCACCGCTTTCGTTCAATCCAACGTATAAATTATTTTACATGTTAAAACATCAAATATTTCGAATAATTTAAATTATTCCACAGTATTATGTAGAAAAATTTGTTGTATGCATTTTGCGTTTAAAATTTTTCATTTTGCAAACTTCGAACTGCAAAAATCTGTGAACGTAAAATACTCAGATGAGGTTTTTTTCACGTAATGTTGTCAAATATTCTAGGTTTTTTGTTGCATCGGACGTATAAATGATTTTATATGTTAAAACATGGAATATTTTGACTAATTTGAATTGTTCGACAGTGCAGTATGTTGAAAAACTTCATCTAGGAGTTTTGCATTCGCAAATTTTTATTTCTACGGGATTAAAAATCTACACTGTGGAATAATCTACCTACAATTTGAACAACTGTTTAACACACAGTCGGACATTCTCTACTTTTATGCATTTTTGACCAGATTAATAACAAATAGCTAACTCTAAAAATTACAAAAAAAACAACTTCATTTACACAAACGTTCTCAGACAGATTTAAATGGATTTTAACTTTTGTTTGTTTTTAGCAGAACCTTCAGTACCAACAACACATGGCTTTGTTGCAAACTGAAATTGAAAAGTATCGTTCTGATAACGTGAAACTGTTTGAAAAAATAAAATTTCTTCAAAGCTATTCTGGCAGCGGCAATAAACCGGTATAGTATTTTAATTATTTGATTTAAAAAATTTAGTAAATAAGTCAGTAACGATTAACCTCTATTGTACTATAAGTTTGTAGTAAATTTGTGTCTATTTACTAGGAATTTGATTTTACAAATTTTTAAATCACTCTTTTAAAACTTAAAACTTCTAAAAATGTTATGTCTTAAGAAATCCAATTTTTATTTCATTTAAATGTTTTTTAATAACAAAATCTAAAATTTTTGGTTTCAATAAATCCTAGGTTTTTTTTTAATTTTTTTACCGCTGATTTTAATTTTTTTTGTCCCAAAAATAAAAGAATAAACAAGTTTTAATATCAAATAAGTGTATTTAATATGTACCAAAAAAATGTTACTTGTGCAATTTGTTTTTTGAAACCTTTAAAAAGAGAGTTTAAACTGGTAAAAATGCCGTTTGTTTAACAGCAATAGACCAAAGTCACGTAATAATAATTTGCATAAGCATGTTTGGCACGCAGCTGATTTGTGTCTATTCTATTCCGTATTATGTTTATTTCAGTAATAATACGTTCAGCAGTTTTTGCGCGGCTTTTCAAAAATAAAATTAAAATGATTGATTGCACTTTTCAACCAAACCC
>JASAMX010016959.1:0-42764 GCA_030248175.1 Microlaimidae sp. YZB2_3
ATATCATTCTACGCAAAATCAAACTTAAATTTTGAATAATTATTTGCAAAATAGCATAAAATCTTATATTGAAAACCGTCAAGGAGTTGCCGACGGTTTTAGGATGTTGAATGGATTTTGAATTAAAAATCTTAGACAAAGTGATAAATTTGAAAAAAATATCATGATAAAACTCATAAACAACCTGAATCCTCGACTATAGGCCTTAGTTTTCCTAAGCAAACTAAGCAAAACCTGAAAACCAAACAAAACATTAAATTTAGCTTGATTTTAGAGTTTTGCTTAGGTCGCTTAGGGAAATTAAGGTCTAAAGTCCACGATAAATGTTATTTGTGAGTTTTATCACGATAATTTACTTGAAAAATAACAGTTTTAAACAATCCATCTTTCCGGTGACCGGAAAAATGGGTTATACTTGAAGAATGCCGAAGGTTTTCAATATATGATTTTATGTTATTTTGCAAATAATTATACAAAATTTAAATTGATTTTGCGTAGAATGATATTATATTTTATCTATATTCTTAGTGCCGACAGTTTTTTTTAGGTATTTATGTTTTATAGCAATTTTACTATCAAACCGTCGGCAGAACCGTCGGCAAAGATCACGATCGTTATTCTAGTGTCATTAAAACGGCGCTAGGAAAAAATACATTCTGCATAATATCTTCGGAAAGAATCTTTTCTGCAATAATAACTTTTGCAAAAATACATTCCAGTAAAATATCTTCGGAAAAAATAACTTCTCGCCGTGCGTCGCGAAAGATATTATGCTGGAAGGTATTCTTTCCGCCCTTCAAGAAATAAACCGACGAGTGAGACGCGCAGCGAAAGTAAAATAAAACAATCTTATAAATTTAAAAAAATTGCCAACTATGCGAATTTACAAACCAAAAGCAAAGTTATAAAATATTTCATTTGATTTAATCTAAATTTCCAAAAAAATAATGTTTGAATAAAGTCTATACATAAAAAACAGCGTGTTCGAGTGTCCACAGCGTTGTTTTATCGTTTTGAAGTTTCTAAAAAGGACCGATGTTGAATTGTGCTAAATTACTGCACTAAGCTTCAAATATAAATTAATATATTATTAAATTAATTAAAATAAATTACTAAATTAAATAGCACGGTGGTCCGTTTAATTCTAAAGGTAAAATTACTCGCTTATGGACAAATTAAAAACTTAATGCTTTTAAAAGCTCAAAGTATAAAGGTTTTAAAAGCAAAACCTAAGCCTCCTGGGCCTAAGCAAAACCTTGAAATCAAGAAAAATTGTATTGCGATGCATTTTTTAAATAATGCTTTCTTAAAAAATCTGATTTTTGTTATCAATAGTTTCTAAGATTTAAATAATTCGATTAGTTTATTTTTATTCCACTGTGCCAAACTTTGGCTTTAAAAACTCAGTATAAAACATTCTTAGTCAACTTAAAATGCTTTACAAATTATTCTTAGGGTAAATGACTTAATTTCTGCCACGCCTTAATTTCGGCCAATTTAGGGTCTTAGAAAATTGGCTTATTTTTAAAACACAAAAGAACTAGCACAAAAGTAACTGGATCAATGTTGAATAAAGTGTTTTTGCAAAAGTTTTTTATTTTTGTTATTCTACATTATCAACATTTTTCTACAAAAGTGAATTTTCTTTGATTTTCCTAATTTTTGCTTTGTGTTTAAACTGCATCAAATTTAGAACGAAGCAATATATAACCTTAAAATATCTTCTATTTAAGGCTCAAAGTTGTTAGTTTTGATGTTTTGATATTTTCTTCAAAACCATTTTGCAATGCGTTTAACTAACTGCGCATTTTAAGATTCCGTTAATTTCGGCCACCTGAAAATTTAGTTGAAAGAACCTGCCGTTTTCGCTGTTTTTAAATATCATTACACTACCGTATTTATAAAGAATTTTTTTTGCTCGTTTGACTTTGTTTTGACGTTTTTTAAGTAAAAAATAAAAATTGAACAAAAAATACAAATTATTAAAACTTGTTTTTTTAAGGTTTTGACATAATTATTTAAATTCTTGCTAATAACTATTAAAGTTCGCAAACGGGAAAAATTAAGGTATATGTACCGAGAACAATACCTAAGGGTAAATTTGCAACTTTTAGAAATTTTTATTGTTCGTTTAAGCAATAGTTATGGCCAGTTTTTTGTAGGTGGCCGAAATAAATGGCACGCGCCTTAACTTCGGCCATTTTAAAAAAAAAGTTTAAAACTTCACTGATTTTTAAGTGTAACAGAAATATTCAAATTTTGCACTGGAATAAGAAATATAGCTATTGTTTGATTTTTAGGCCAAATTTTGGCTTGATTGAAAAAGCCAGAAAAAACTTATTCAAAAAAATAAAAAAAGGTGGCCGAAATTAAGTCAGTTACCCTATATAATTAAATGTATTTTTCCTAAGCCTAAGCAAAACCTAAAAACCAAGCTAAATTGTATTATGATACATTATTAAATAATGCTTCTTTTAAAAAATGTTGATATTTTTGTTATTAATAGTTTCTACGTAATGTTTTAAATTATATGATTTGTTTATTTACAATCCGCTGCGCGAGGATGAGCGAACCGCGAAAAACAAAAAAAACACACAAACCACACACCAACACCACCAACCTCTCTCAGCATTAGAAAAGCGGAAAGAATAACTTCTGCGACGCACGGCGAGAAGTTATTTTTCCGAAGATATTTTACTGGAATGCATTTTTGCAAAAGTTATTATTGCAGAAAAGATTCTTTCCGAAGATATTATGCAGAATGTATTTCTTCCGGACACCATTAAAACACATAAATTTACTAATAATCTAGATAAATAGTAGTCTATGCACTTTTATTAGTCAATGACGACTATACTTCTGGACAGTCAGCATTTTGAAGGCGTTTGCTATTCTCAGTAATAGTAATCTTCAGTTATTCTCAGTAATGACTTCAGATTCTCAGATTTTACCTTCGCAGCTGTTTTATGACCTAAGCTTACGTGTTCCTAAGCCTAAGGAAAACCTAAAAAGCAACCTAAGTTTTTGGTAAGCAGTTGTTTGATAAAGTTTAGCCTGTTTTTTAGGTTTTGTTTAGGCTTAGGAACATGTGGGCTTAAGTTTTAAGAAAAAAGCGTAGGTTGTTTTTTAGGTTTTGCTTAGGCTTAGGAACACGTATGCTTAGGTTGTGAAACAGCTGCGCGGGTTAAATCTGTGGAGATAATTCCGAATAGCCGCTAAGATTCGTCAATTCCTAGAATTACTGAAGATTACCATTACTGAGAATAGCAAACGCCATTTTGAATGGGTTCACGGAAATTTTGTCCTTTACATTACATTTTTCAACATCTCGTCTTCTACAACTCGTCTTCGGAAAGCTCGTCCTTTAAACATTTCGTCTTTGGATACCATTACTGAAAATAGCAAACGCCATTTTGAATGGGTTCCCGGAAATTTCGTCCTTTACATAAACATCTTTCAACATCTCGTCTTCTACAACTCGTTTTCGGAAAGCTCATTTTTTAAACATCTCGTCTTTTGAAAACTCGTCTTTTTGATGCCATTTTGTGAACGTACTTTTTAAAAGACAAGCTTCTTTTTATATTTTGCAACTTAAACAATGGATTGAAAAAAATTTTTTTCCTAAGCCTAAGCTAAACCTAAAAATCAACCTAAATTTTTACTATGATAAATTTTTATTTAATGATTTATTTCGCAAAACTGGGAACCTAAGCCTAAGAAAAACCTAATAATCAAGCAAAACTTTATTTTTGTAAATTTGTATTTATTTAATGTATCTGTTTGAATTAAAGAGTAAAAACCTTATTTTTTTCCTAAGCCTAAGCGAAACCTGAAATTCAAACAAAATTTTATCGTTTGGGCAAAATGTCAAAATTTTGAAAATACCATGATAAAGTTTGCATGACTTTTAGGTTTTCTCCCATTTCAGGTTACCGGAAATGTTGTCTTTTACATTATGTCTTTCAACATCTCATCTTCTACAACTCGTCTTCGGAAAGCTCGTCTTTTAAACATCTCGTCTTTGGAAAACTTGTCTTTTGAATGCCATTTTGTAAACCTACTTTTAAAAAAAAAAAATTTCTTGTATTTTGCGACAGTGGAATGGGTCAAAAAACTATGGATCAAAATTTTTTTTCCTAAGCCTAAGCAAAACCTAAAAATTAAACTAAATTTTACTATGACAAATTTTTATTCAATGATTTGTTTCCAAAAACTGCGAACCTTAAGCCTAAGCGAAACCTAATAATTAAGCAAAACTCTATCTTTGTAAATTTTAATTTAATAGTGTTCTGTTTGAATTAAAGAGTAAAACCTTATTTTTTTCTTAACCTAAGCGAAACCTAAAATTCAAACAAAATTTTTTCATTTGGGCAAAAACTCGCCATTTTAAAAAATGCATTTACAAAATCGCATCCAAAAGACGAGTTTTCCGAAGAGAAGATGTTTAAAAGACCAGCTTTTGGAAGACGAGATGTTTAAAGACGAATTGTAAAAGGCGAAACTTCCAGACACCCCCATTTCATCCCCCTCAACGAACGCTGCAAACCGAGTTTTTTTGATGCGGAGGATGAAATGGGGAGATATACATTTTAGTAACTAATGTTATGCTTTACCGTTTAAACTATTACATTTTAAACTAATATTAATTATATACATTAGTATTTCGTATGTTTTTGTTAAAAGTTGTTTCAGTAAAAAAAGTTTGGGTCTTTTTAAATCTCCACTTCTATTTCGCCTTTTTTCACCACTCTCTTCACCACAAAGTAAGAGTAAAAGTATAATAAAAGGAATTTTGCACAGAGCAAACCACCGGATTTTAGAGTTTTAGAGCTCCGTTTCAAACTTTTTTGCTAATTATAAGTATAAATTGCATTTTACTAAATATTTTTGGTCTAAATAAAGTTGTGTTTATCGTGTTAGTGGCTTAAAAACTTTTTTCTATCACCTATTTGTCAAGAAGTCCATAGAGAATCTGTTTGTTAAAATTACTTAAATTTTACTTATTAATTTATGTATTTGTAGAAAAAAATTCAAAAAAAGAATAAAAGTAAAGTAATTAAAATTTTACAAGTCAAGTAAGTAAAAGTAAAAGTAAGTGATATTTAAAAGTCAAGTAAAAATAAAAGTAAAAGTAATCGAATATCCGTTACTTTTCATAGTGTCTAAGTAAAAGTGAACGTAATTTTTTACAACAGTAATTCAAATATACAGAACAAGCGTAAACATCTAGTTTATCGTTGTAACATTTTGCTTTCTTCCTAATAATTTATTATTTTTTTATAATTTTGAATAGTTGTGTTTTTAGAATAGAGAGTATAGATAACTTTTTTGTATGCATACAACTCCCAGTCAGAAAAGATATAGTCCCTTGGTCTGCTGATTCTGTTAGGATCAACGCTGTCCTGAGCCAGAGTATCAAGGGGCATAATCTTTTGTCCTTTCTGCTCTCGGCACCTTTGTCCATGCAAATGAAGTCAACCCCTACATGGTACAGTTCAAAAGGTAGAATCAGAATTGGATCTCTGGTTTGACAAAATAAAATCTCATTAGCTAGTGTGTATTGTTCATCTGGTGATAAATGATCAATTTGCTGATACTGTTGCATCAAGTATTTCTACTGTTGTGCATGCCTAATCCTTTTGCTAGTGGGGTACAGATATTCCATTTGACCAATCTTTTACATGTTGTCTTCATACCATTCCTCCTCCTCAACGTTTTTTCCCTGGGGTAAATTAGCCAATGGGGGGTCTATTGACTGATCTGTTTCCATAGCTTGTGGGGGTTCTAAGCTTGGTTCCTCTTCCATGGGAACTTCCTCCCTAACAACTTGTATGTCGATGGTACAATCGGCTTCCTTTAATGTCTTTTCTAGTTGCATTTCCATCTTTTGGTCGAAATCTGGTTGGGAAGAGGACTGGAGAGGCTCCTCCAGGAATAACCTCTCAATACTCTCTCAGTCATTTTACTGGTTTTGGAAATACACAAATAATAGAAATGTAGTAAAACCATTCAAAATTTTTAACCATTAGAAAACTTACCGCTAAACCAGTAACGTATATACTAGATTTCAGTAAACGACACAAACTGGGAAACCATTCACAGAATATTTTTTTTCAGGAAATTAGGACCGAAGAACAGTAATTTAATAACTTAGCTTATTCTTTTTTGAATTAGTTGCTAGTGTTATAGTTTTGGTATTTTTACCTCCAGTATATAACAGCAATATGAAAAACGAAAATTTACAAACAATGGATATTAATACTGATTACGATACATAATGTGAGTACACAGTAAATTAAGCTTTTGTAGAATAAGCTCTCGTTTAAAGAGCGCTTAAAGAAACAGCAGGACAAGATGTTTAAAAACAGTTATCAAATACACTGTAAAAAGAAATAAAAAAATAATAAAATAAAAACAAAATGTTTACCTCTGTTTGTCATAAAAATTCTATCCAAAACCACGCCTTTTACAATAACGTGTTGAAAAACTTAAACTCCCCAGCAGAAGCTTTTAAAATAATTTGAACCAGGGATTTAAAGCCTGTGCACACGCTTTTCGATGCTTCCAGTTCAGTTTTAAAGATATAATTTGCGCTTTTGTTTTCCTTCAATTAAAAATTTTTCAAAAAAAAATCTTTTTTCTTTATTTGGTAAAAAATAATAATTATTTTTTCATTTAAACCAATCTTAAATCAAAATTTTTCCGGAGGTTCGTTCTTCTTAGCCATTTGTTTCTGTTTGTAAATTGTAAAATTTTTTAATATGCCAAACATATGTTGGTATTCATCAATATTTTTTAAAGAAATCGCACATTAAAATATATTATTTTTTTTTCGGTTGATTTTGTGAACGCAATAATGTTTTTAAACTATTTTGATTCAAAGTAGTTTTACAAACAAAACACCTGATCTCAATTAAAAATGGAAACAACAATGAAAAATATGCGTTTTGTAGGTGTTTATTAGTAAATTACTTAAATATTATAACTAATTACAGATATGCTCAAATGAGAGCTAATTATATGTAGATGACTGTCGTTAGCTTTTTATTTGTTATGTTATGATATTTTCATGTGAAATTATGTGATTTATAAAAAAATAAATTTGTTACTCGTTTTTAGAACATGGGCATTTCATGATTACGCAATAAATTGGTTTAAAAATTAAACTGTCCTGGTAAAGTTTAGTCTATTTTCCGAATTTTTAGTCCCCGTGGTTCTACGTTGCGTCTGTGGTGAGCAATCGTTATAAAAAAAATAGTGTAATTTCGGCACTCATATGCTGTAGGTAAAAATGGATTGAATTAAGTGGTCGGGTGTTAAATTGTAGTTGTAAATAGTTAAATAACAACGTTGAAATGTGTAGGGGTCATAGCACTGCACTTAAACTCGATTAAGAGGGTCCTTTAAAAAAGTGCCGAAATTAAATGCACTTTTTTCCCAAATTTTGCTCATTTTCATACCATTTGGCATTTTAGCTGTAACTTTTTGCCAGTTACACGTTGAACAACAAGTAAAAACTTAAATTAAAGAAAACTGTCCGAAGATAATGATAGGCTTTTAAATTTTTGAAAATGATGATTTTTTTACTGAGAAACAATCGATTGTTTGTAAAGTGCCGAAATTAAATGCACATATTTAATTTCGGCAATTTTCCATTTTTTTAAAAACTGATATAATTAAGTAAAAAAACTACTTTCGTACAATGAGACTTTTGTGATGCAACGCAGTATTGTGAAAGCTTCAAAATAAGCTATCAAACATGAAAATCGGGCCATACAGTAAATGTTACATTGGAAAAACAAAAAAGTGCCGAAATTAAATGCACTACCCTAATTTACCGTTATGACAGAAATAGAAAAGGTTGAGGCGTCAGTATTTTCTCTAAAAAACACATGATTTCGGACTCGCTTTTAATACAAAACTCACCTTATGTAATTTACCGTTATGACAGAAATAGAAAAGGTGGAAGCGTCAGTATTTTCGCTAAAAAACACATGAAAACGGTACTTGTAGAAACTCCTGACACTTTGAACACAATTAAGCATTTATGTGTTGATCTACATTTCAACAGTCAGTATTGCTATAGAATAATTGCAATTTATTTTCCATCCCTTTTTACAAACAATTTAGATATTGTTAATAAGTTGTATTTTTTAATAACTTGTATGTGCGTTAACAAAAAAGCTTCATTTATTGTCGGGGATTTCAATATGCCACACATTTCATGGCAAATTCCTCAAATTTTGGTAATCACTGTTCTCAAAAATTTCTTGATTAATGTATGCAAAATTGCTTAACACAAATGGTACATGAAGCCACACGAGACAAAAATTGTCTTGATTTTGTTTTATGTTCCCATCCTTCTTTGGTTCGTTCTCTGAGTGTTTCTGTGCCTTTTGCATCAACGTGTGATCACGCTAGTGTTGACTTTACTTTAAACTCGCCACTTGTAAAAAACAACACTACAAACGCAAACTTTTATCCCGACTTCAAAAAAGCTAACTTCACAGCAATAAATGCATACATGTCTTAAGTTAACTGGTTAGAATTAGAAACGTGGAAATATTGTGGAAACGATAACCAGCTTTTTTGTAAAATGATATCTGATGTTTTTAACTATTGTATCAATGCATATGTGCCAAAAATAGCACGGAAAACGCAAAAAAATAGGTATCCAAAATACATACAAAAACTAGCTCAAATCAAACTAAAATATTAAAATAAGCAAAACAAATCTGAAATGGAAACATTCCTATGATAAAAGTTCTAAAATGTATGATGAATCTGTTAAACATTTTTTTATACAAAAGAAAACGTCTATTGTAAACACAGGAAATATTTCCCAATTTTACAAATATGTAAATAGCAAAACAAAGTCAAAACCTGTGATACCGCCTCTTCTAAACGATGGCGGCAGTTATTCCATAAGCAATCTAGATAAAGCTGTTAAATTAAACAATTTTTTTGCTTCCGTTTTTACAAATGATGATAAAAAATTTCCCACGTTTCAACGAAGGGTTCCAAATAATGTAAGATTATATCAATCGATTTTTCCCACGAAAAACTTTTAAATGAAATTCTTCACTGTCTAGGTCACCAGATGGCTTCCTATCACTATTCCTAAAATCTGTTGGGTTCGAGGCCGCTATAATTCTGTCCCTATTATTTGAAATGAGCATAAAAACGGGAGTTTTGCCTGATATTTGGCTTACAGCAATAGTGGTTCCATTTTATAAAAAAGCAATCGCTGCTAAGAAAGAAAACTATAGACCCATTTCATTAACGTGTATTATTTGTAAAATTGCTGAAAGAGTAATTTATTGTAAATGAGTTATTGGTTTATCTAAATAAGCATAATCTAATTACGCCAGAACAATTTGGTTTTCTTGCAAGAAATTCCACGTACATGCAATTGTTAAAAAATGTTAAAAGAATGGACTAAAGCTGTAAATTCTGGAAAACGCATAAATTGTGTATACATTGATTTAGCTAAAGCGTTTGACACCGTTTGTCACGCTAAATTAATAGCAAAACTTAATGGGTATGGTATTGGCTATGAGCTACTTAATTGGATCAAGGCCTTTTTAGCAAATCGCTCACAATGTGTTTGCATTGAAAATATATTTTCAGAATCTGTTTCAGTAAAATCAGGCGTGCCTCAGGGCTCAATTCTTGGTCCAGTCTTATTTCTGTTTCACATAAATGATGTTGTAGATTATTGTAAAGTTTCTAATGTTAGCATGAAAATTTACGTCAATGATTGTAAAATTTACATGTCTCGTGGTGATGCAAATACCGTAGATCTGCAAATAAGTTTAAACAATTTTCTAAGCTGGACAAAATTATGGCAGCTTAATATTTTGTACCTTAAATGCAATGTTATATCAGTAGGAAATTTTACACTTTCGGAAGAATCATATTATTTTGAACATAATAAAATTTTGCCTGTAACATCAATTAAGGATCTCGATATTTGCATAACAAATAATTTAAAATTTTCTGAACATTGTTCCCAAATAGCCAGCAAAGCGATTTTCAGAAACTTCTCAAATTTTACGTTGGTTTAAAAGCAAAAATCTTTTTTTCTAACTCCTGCTTACAGAGTCTGTGCCAGGATTTTTGAAAGGAAGGGGCCAGACTCTAGAAAACTGAAAGCGGAATATAAATGCGGTGCGAAGTGCCGCATTTTTCGCCGCAAAGCGGCGCCAGGCGGATGCGAATCGTCCGCTGGGGGGTATGGGGGGTGTCCCCCCATCCGCTGGAGGCGAAATTTTTTGATTTAGCATTAAAAATGAGTAAAATTGGGTTTAAAAATACCTACTTACATTAAATTCAAGGCATCCAGGACGGCAGAATCCACTTTTGGCATACTCTAAGAAAGAAGGTAGGAAGAAGCAGGGTTCATAATGAAGTTACTTTCGCTTTTACCTCCTCCCACCCCCTGGACCTACCTCATCTTTCTTATTTTTTCCCCGACGAACCCAGAAAAGGGGTGACCATGGCCCCCCTCCCCCCTGGCACAGGGCCTGCCTGCTTAAATGAGGCAATACGTTATGTACGTACTGGTTCAGTTCATATTGCTCAAAATATAGAATCTGCCAGTGATGTATCTGTTGCACACCCATCTCAAAACGCCGACTGTCCAGAAGTATAGGGGTCCATGCCCCGGGGCCGGTGCCGGTGTCCGGAAATTTGAACGCCAGCACTTGATCGCCGAGCATTTGACCGCCAGCATTAGAACGCCGCGCACTTGAACGCCGAGCATTAGACCGCCGCAGTATTGCATATAATTTTTATGCAAATTTCTTTTTTCCGCCACCTGCAGAGAATTATAACAGCACAGCACTACGACAGTATAAACTCCCCAAAACTAAAAAGTTTTAGTTTTTTTATTTTTTCTTTGCAAAACAAACTATGAAGTATAAACTTTTTGTTTAATTTTTTGGTTTTGCTTAGGCTTAGGAAAAAATAGTTATCTTAACACCATTAAATACAAAATTATCATAAATATTTAGTTTGATTTTTAGGTTTCGCTTAGGCTCAGGAAAAACAGTTTTAAATTATTAAAACACTAACCATTCACTAAGTTTTTTCTTTCTTTAATTCAGGTTTTGATTAGGTTTAGTTAGGAAAAACATAAATTTTTGACTCATCGTTTGTGAATAAAACAACATTGCTTGGTTTAAATATTTTATTGAAAACATATGTTTATATTTTAAACGCGGTGACGTTAGCATTCACGGTTGCTACAGCATTCACGGTTTCAAAGACTACTGCCCGGAACGTAGAACAAACACATTTTATTAAGACAATAAACACATTCTAAATATTTAAACTTAAATTACAACAAAAATGTGTAAAATTTTATAAACAAATACCTAAAAAGTGAAGAAACAAAGAATATATTATTTTTTTAATTATTTAAGTTTTAAAGCATTTTACACCAAATCCTTTAAAAATACATTTAGCAATAAATATTGCCATAGCAGTGGTACTTAAAACAGTGGATGCTGTAGCACAGACTACTAAACATAGACACTGCAGCATCTACTCTTTCAAGGACTACCGCTAACAAATGAATGCTTCAGTTATTAATAACCTGTAATAAACAATTGAGTTTAACAGCATTCATTAGATTGAATGGATGCTACAGCATTTATTTGGGTCAATGGATGCTACAAAATTTATGTGGATGAACTTATGCTACAAACAACATTGGTTGAATGGATGCTATGCATTCATTTTACCTTTTGTTACGTTTACCTTTACTTTGTTGGTTTATATATTTATTGTACCAGTTTTTTTAATTATTTTTCTCAATCTGTTTATTTTATCTTAAATTTAGCACAAAAAAGATGTATATTTCGATAAATAAAAATTATTGAATAAAGTAATCATTGAAAAGCAAAAAAACACTAATCGTCAGTGAAAATCTTAAATGTTCAGCGAAAAATTAGACAATGTTTTGCAAAGATTTTTACCAAGCACCTAAAACATATTTAACAATAAAATCAGTTTACTAACATTATGAGCACAGAATAAAAAAGATTAATCATATTTATATGAATTTATAAATATAATTAATCTACTTTAATCTACAGCATCCGTTCGGTTGAATGGATGCTACAGCATCCGTTCGGTTGAATGGATGCTACAGCATCCGTTTGGTTAAATGGATGCTACAGCATCCGTTTGGTTGAATGGATGCTACAGCATCCGTTCGGTTGAATGGATGCTACAGCATCCGTTCGGTTGAATGGATGCTACAGCATCCGTTTGGTTGAATGGATGCTACAGCATCCGTTCGGTTGAATGGATGCTACAGCATCCGTTCGGTTGAATGGATGCTACAGCATCCGTTCGGTTAAATGGATGCTACAGCATCCGTTTGGTTGAATGGATGCTACAGCATCCGTTCGGTTAAATGGATGCTACAGCATCCGTTCGGTTGAATGGATGCTACAGCATCCGTTCGGTTGAATGGATGCTACAGCATCCGTTCGGTTGAATGGATGCTACAGCATCCGTTCGGTTGAATGGATGCTACAGCATCCGTTCGGTTGAATGGATGCTACAGCATCCGTTCGGTTGAATGGATGCTACAGCATCCGTTTGGTTGAATGGATGCTACAGCATCCGTTTGGTTGAATGGATGCTACAGCATCCGTTCGGTTGAATGGATGCTACAGCATCCGTTCGGTTGAATGGATGCTACAGCATCCGTTCGGTTGAATGGATGCTCACGCTCCCCGCCCTTGGTTGAGGATGCTACAGCATCCGTTCGGTTGAATGGATGCTACAGCATCCGTTCGGTTAAATGGATGCTACAGCATCCGTTCGGTTGAATGGATGCTACAGCATCCGTTCGGTTAAATGGATGCTACAGCATCCGTTCGGTTAAATGGATGCTACAGCATCCGTTCGGTTAAATGATGCTACAGCATCCTTAAATGGATGCTACAGCATCCGTTTGGTTGAATGGTGTACAGCATCCTTCGTTGAATGATATAGCATCGTTCTAAGGATGCTCAGCTCCGTTTCGATAATGGATGCTACAGCATCTGTTCGGTTGAATGGATGCTACAGCATCCGTTCGGTTGAATGGATGCTACAGCATCCGTTCGGTTGAATGGATGCTACAGCATCCGTTCGGTTGAATGGATGCTACAGCATCCGTTCGGTTGAATGGATGCTACAGCATCCGTTCGGTTGAATGGATGCTACAGCATGGATGCTACAGCATCCGTTCGGTTGAATGGATGCTACAGCATCCGTTCGGTTGAATGGATGCTACAGCATCCGTTCGGTTGAATGGATGCTACAGCATCCGTTCGGTTGAATGGATGCTACAGCATCCGTTCGGTTGAATGGATGCTACAGCATCCGTTCGGTTGAATGGATGCTACAGCATCCGTTCGGTTGAATGGATGCTACAGCATCCGTTCGGTTGAATGGATGCTACAGCATCCGTTCGGTTAAATGGATGCTACAGCATCCGTTCGGTTGAATGGATGCTACAGCATGGATGCTACAGCATCCGTTCGGTTGAATGGATGCTACAGCATCCGTTCGGTTGAATGGATGCTACAGCATCCGTTCGGTTGAATGGATGCTACAGCATCCGTTCGGTTGAATGGATGCTACAGCATGGATGCTACAGCATCCGTTCGGTTGAATGGATGCTACAGCATCCGTTCGGTTGAATGGATGCTACAGCATCCGTTTGGTTGAATGGATGCTACAGCATCCGTTTGGTTGAATGGATGCTACAGCATCCGTTCGGTTGAATGGATGCTACAGCATCCGTTCGGTTGAATGGATGCTACAGCATCCGTTCGGTTGAATGGATGCTACAGCATCCGTTCGGTTGAATGGATGCTACAGCATCCGTTCCGTTGAATGGATGCTACAGCATCCGTTTCATTGAATGGATGCTACAGCATCCGTTCGGTTGAATGGATGCTACAGCATCCGTTCGGTTGAATGGATGCTACAGCATCCGTTTGGTTGAATGGATGCTACAGCATCCGTTCGGTTGAGACGCTACAGCATCCCTTGGTTAAATGGATGCTACAGCATCCGTTCGGTTGAATGGATGCTACAGCATCCGTTCGGTTGAATGGATGCTACAGCATCCGTTCGGTTGAATGGATGCTACAGCATCCTGTTGATGGGAACTTGAATGGATGCTACAGCATCCGTTCGGTTGAATGGATGCTACAGCATCCGTTCGGTTGAATGGATGCTACAGCATCCGTTCGGTTGAATGGATGCTACAGCATCCGTTTGGTTGAATGGATGCTACAGCATCCCTTCGGTTGAATAGATGCTACAGCATCTGTTCGATTGAATGGATGCTACAGCATCCGTTTGGTTGAATGGATGCTAACAGCACCAAACCGGTTGAATGGATGCTACAGCATCCGTTTGTTTGAATGGATGCTACAGCATCCGTTTGGTTAAATGGATGCTACAGCATCCGTTCGGTTGAATGGATGCTACAGCATCCGTTCGGTTGAATGGATGCTACAGCATCCGTTCGGTTGAATGGATGCTACAGCATCCGTTCGGTTGAATGGATGCTACAGCATCCGTTCGGTTGAATGGATGCTACAGCATCCGTTGGTTAAATGGATGCTACAGCATCCGTTTGGTTGAATGGATGCTACAGCATCCGTTGGGTTAAATGAATGCTACAGCATCCGTTCGGTTCCCAAATTATTATAATAAATGTTAGAAATTATTATGTTTTAATATTGTTTTAGTAATTGAATTGTTTATTTTAAAAAAATTAGTACCCTTTTATACAATAACTAGTTTAGTGATACATTATTTTTTTAATATTTGATACTCGTTTTATCAGAAAGTCGCTGTCATTTGTGGAACTGGAACCGCTGCTTCTGTATGAAAGACTTTTTTCTTCATGTTTTTCTTTAAAATTGTTTTGTTTTTGTTTTTCTCTCATTTTGTATTTGTTAGGCATAATTTTTGATTGTAAATTATTATTTTTATTACAACTACTGGGAAAATATGTATTCACTAACAATTCTCGTAACATATAGTTTCGGAAATAACAAATAATATTTTGTTTGTATATTATAACCATTATAACAGCCATTTATTGATTTAATTTTTTTATATATTTTTGGTAGGAGTACCACAAAGAACCGCGCTTGTCTGCGCATAATAAGACACCTACTACACTCAAGTATAAAGAACATTGCTAAAATCATAAACATCAAATCAGAAATTATAAAAAAGTGCAAAGGCAATATACAAATTTCCGAAAAAATCAAGATAAAAAAATGAATTTTATAGAGTTTACAATTAAATTAGTTGAGTTAATAATATTGAATTGTTTACTTTTCAAGAAATAATTTTACCTTTTATTTGCACATAAATCTTGTATAGCACAAAACTTTTTAGTTTGCATGGTACCATACTTCATACTTCACTGTTGTTATATAATTTTACTGCTAAATGGTTTAATGCATTTTAAGATGCATTAATGTATTTTAACCCTTTGCATTAGGGTAACTGACTTAATTTCGGCCACGCCTTAATTTCGGCCACCAATTTAGGGTGTTAGAAAATTGGCTTATTTTTAAAACACAAAAGAACTAGCACAAATGTAACTGGATTAATATTGAATAAAGTGTTTTTGCAAAAGTTTTTTGTTTTTATTATTCTACATTATCAACATTTTCATACAAAAATTGAATTTTTTTATGATTTTTTTTAATTTTTGCTTTGTGTTTAAACTGCATCAAATTTAGAACGAAGCAATATATAACCTTAAAATATATCTTCTATTTAAGGCTCAAAGTTGTTAATTTTCATGTTTTGATATTATCTTCAAAATCATTTTGCAATGCGTTTAACTAACTGCGCATTTTAAGATTCCGTTAATTTCGGCCACCTTAAAATTTAGGTGAAAGAACCTGCCGTTTTTGCTGTTTTTAAATATCATTGTACTACCGTATTTATAAAGAATTTTTTTTGCTCGTTTGACTTTGTTTTTACGTTTTTTAAGCCAAAAATAAAAATTGAACAAAAAATACAAGTTATTGAAACTTGTTTTTTTAAGATTTTGACATAATTATTTAAAGTTTTGCTAATAACTATTAAAGTTCGCAAACGGGAAAAATTAAGTTATATGTACCAAGAACAATACCTAAGGGTAAATTTGCAAGCTTTAGAAATTTTTATTGTTCGTTTAAGCAATAGGTATGGCCAGTTTTTAGTAGGTGGCCGAAATAAATGGCACGCGCCTTAACTTCGGCCACTTTAAAAAAAAGTTCCAACCTTCACTGATTTTTAAGAGTAACAGAAATATTCAAATTTTGCACTGAAATAACAAATATAGCTATTGTTTGATTTTTAGGCCAAATTTCGGCTTGATTGAAAAAGCCAGAAAAAACTTATTCAAGAAAATAAAAAAAAGGTGGCCGAAATTAAGTCAGTTACCCTAATTATATTTTGTTTTAAGTGATATACATACCTTATAACAAGTTCTTTCTGCGGTTCCTTATAAATGTTTGATTTTTCTTCTGGTGGATCATTGCTATCGGAACTCATGGGAATTAACTGACCGCACAAATTTAGTAAAGTAAAAACTGTCACAGATGAAAATGATATTGTGCGAAACTTTGCCAAATGATACCAAAATAAAAGATGTGTGGCTGTGGAAGCGAGACAAAAGAGATTTGTAATTTATGTTCTTCTTTTTCTTCTTCTTTTTTACTATGATTATTAGTCTAGGATTAAAAAATCAAATTTTAAAATGTCAAGTAAGCAATCAGACCTGTGCACTGCCCCCCCCGGGGTTAAAACGGGGGAGGGGGGACAATTCCAAAATGGGGGGGGGCACGGGGGGCAACTTTTTTGAAACGGGGGGGCGATGGACGGGGGGGCAAGCAGGGGGAAAGAAAAAAAAGAGAAAAAAAGGAGAAAAAAAAGTAAAAACAAGAAGGGAAAAGGAAAAAAAGGGACAAAAAAAGCGGAAATAAGGTAAAAATAGGTCTAAAATGGCTTAAAATACATTGAAATAGGCTAAAAACTGCAAAAAAGTCGCGATGATGGCGTCATCATAGGTCAAAAATGGCGTCATATTTTTAGGGTACTTTTTCATTTTTTGGCGGGGGGGGGGGGCATCACGATTATAAAGTGAACATTCATTATATTATTGTAAGTAACTGAAATAATTGATATTAAAAATCAAATTGCAATGAAATTTTTTTAAAACCCTTAAAAATATTTACTGCACACTATTTATTAAAAAATACTTCCAATAGAGAGACACCGTTACCCTTTTTCACTTACGTAAAAATTAAATTGAATACTGTTGTATTTATGGTTTAATATACAATTTTCCGTGAAAAATGGGAGTTAATTTTTCCAAAATTTCGGTGAAACTTCGATTTAATTTAATTTGGTAAAATTTAAAGCCCCAGATAGTATATTTAATTTATAATTTTTGGAAGGCCATAACATCTTTTGTATTTTTTAACGCATAATAGTTCTGTCGTGCGTCGTGCGTTTTATGGATTTTTTTCAGAAGGGTGGTTTATATCTCGCTTTTAGAGCTCATCATCCCATGGTAGCAGTGGCATAGTCGGTTAGCGCGTCGTCAAATTTTTGTGAAAGGTCCCGAGATTGATTCCCACATAAAACATATTTGGCCACAATTTTTTTTTGATTTTAATAATGTTTTTTTTTTATTTTTTTACAATTTAAAAAATTTATTTAACATAAATTTAAAAAATATCATTATTGTAAACAGAGTTTGTTGTCTGCTTTTCGCCAATTAGTCAAATTTTCGTCATTTGAATATCTTAAAATATTATAATAACCAAAAGTATAATAATTCAAAAATAAATTGTGTGTAAATAAAAATGGGTAATTTTTGCTTTTTATTGCAATTGGTTTACTACTGAACGCTCTGCAATAAAAACTGTCCGGAGAGACCTTAATCTAGTTTATTCTGTGATCTTAATATTAGTAAACTGAACAATACAAAAAAAAAAAAATCACCAAAAAAAAAAAAAAAAAAAAAAAAAAAAAAAAAAAAAAACAAAAAAACCAAAAAACACAAACAAAAAAACAAAGAAACACACCACAAAAAAAAAAAAACCAAAACCCCAAAACCCAACCTTGGGTGCATAAAGTTAGCCTCTCGAGCGAGCCTCTCGAGCGCCTCTCGAGCGCCTCTCGAGAGCGTTTTTGGGCATTTATTAATGACATTTAATTAATTAGGCAAGTTTTTACACTAAAAACACTCTAGAACTGCACAAGGAATGCAATTCATGTAAAAGAAATTAATTTAAAGCATTATAAATCAGTTTTTGTATCGGGTTATTTACTTTTTCGAGAGGCGCTCGAGCGGCTGAGAGGCGCTCGAGAGGCTGGCGGTTTTGTTAATTATTAGACAATTTAAACGATTTAAATGGGTTTTCTTGCATCTAAGGAAAGAAATCAACGTCTACTTTTAGATTAAACATTACTTTAGTGAATTCAGGGCCGATTTTACGATTTTACGACTCAACAATTTTTCCAAAAAAAATCCGGACAATAATGCGGACGTTCCGGATATGAAAACACAAGGACCACTAGCAGACTGGACGGAAAACTAATTTTCATTTATTTCACACAATGTGTTGATGCAGTTTTATTCTGCTTTCTTCGTCGAATATAATATAAAGATGCGGACTCATAAATTAAATTAAAATATATAATAAACGCCTAAATCTAACCAAACCGTACTTCTTAAAGGTGTGTGTGTAAACCAAACCGTACGACTTTTTGTGTGTAAACTTTTTGTTTCGCTTTAAAGTAATGCTTTTGCAACAATTACAGCGTGTATTTTACAGAGATCATAAATTTCGATACAAATTTAATCTATTTACTCTCAGAAATTGACTGGTTTTACAAAAAAATACAGTATAATAAATAGAAAAGTAGATATTAAGGTGCATCCATATTGTTATATGATTTTTTGTGTTTTTAAATTAAAAACCAATATACACACACTCTAATCTCGCCGGTATAAGTTTTTTAGCCTTTCTGACTATTTAGTTTCAAATATCGCGTTCAAAACGTAAAAAATTTGGCTGTATTTTGCTTACTAAATTTGGTTGTATTTTGCGTGCAACTGTTCTGCTATGCACAATTTTTTTTGTTTGAAACGTGACAATTATCAGAAAAGGTTAAATTCAGTATGCAAAAATGCCAAATGCCTAAACTTTCAATTGAATTTTATAATTTCGAATCTGTATCTTAGTTTTTTATGTTTAATGTAGGTTATATGATATGTAAATGTTCCATGATTAATTAATTGGTAAATATCTCGTGAGAAATAAAATGTATACGGTGTCGTTTAGTTTGCATGAGCATGGGTCGCGAGCAGCTAATTGGTCAATTAGCAGTATACGTTCATTATTTTTTGCGCGGTTTTTCAACCAAACAATTATGTTGATTTAACCTTTGTGAAGCACTTTTTAGATCTCAATCTCAGTTACGGGAGATTCAAGGTTTAGAATTAAAAAAAATTGTGTAAATTGATCTCAAAATTTTTTGCATCTAAAGCTATTTACTGTTTATTTTCTTCTGCTAAAATTTGAAATTGCAGGAGAAGCGCAAGTATATTTTAACTTTCAATCCTTGAATCTTACATAAGTAAATATGTAGGCTGGTAAATAAATGCGTTCAAATACTATCAACTCCTGGTTAAAGCGAGAGCTATTTAAGACGAGGAAGAACCGTGGCTACGGAACTTCTCCCCTATTGTTTAATGAATTATTATTATTCAATAAATCGGGCATAAAAATTTTGCTATTATATTCGGCCAAAAGTTTAAATTTTGGAGATTCACTTTGTTTTTTTTGTTTGTTTGTTTGTTTTTTTGAAATGTACAAAACAACACTTTTGTTGCAAACGACTTATTTGAAAACAAAGGTTGTTTAGTGCAGAGATGTAAGCAAGTCGAAATTCTTAGACATCCCATCAGAATTTTTGGCCAGATCCAGGCCGACACGACAAATTTTTAGCTTGACATGCCCAGGCCGGCGTCCCGTCAAAGAAAATTTACACCACTATAAAAAAGTTTTTATCCCTTAGCCCGTCCAAGCCCGCTTACAATCTCGCTTTGTGGCACAGTGGCAGAACGTACGTCTTACATACTAAAGGTTCCTGTATCTAGTCCCGACTGAGGCATACATTGTGATAATATTGATTCTTTGTTATAATATTGTTATTTGTAATATTTGGTTCCGAGGTTAGTGCCAAATAACATCGGCCTTGCATATTCTGCTTGATGGGAAAAATAAAAAAATAACATTTTCATGGGTGGCCGTGGCACGGTAGTGTCATGGTGCGATTTAGCCCAGCGGCCCCACTTCCACTATAATTAGATAACGTGATTAAATTCTGGGATTCAGAGTTTGCTCCTTCTTTTTTTATATTTTAACTCTCATGTCTTTAATATTTATCCTTCGATGATTTGTCAGAAACAAAAATAAACTATTGGAAGGCAAAGAAAAATGAAAACCTTTTTTATTTTGATCTTTCATAATGATTTATTGATCAAAATATTGATTTTGAATCATTAAAAAGGAAAAACTTCTGAAGTTGAATTCAGCTTTTGGCTGGGAACTTTCACCCCGCAGCCCGAAACGTGGTACCTGGCGGATCCTTGAGCGATTGCCTTTTAAGCTGACTCTTGGACCAGGGTAATGAACCCAGCGAAACATTAGCAAACAGAGTTGCTAAAAACGTTTCAGCTGGCGAGGGCCTTAGAATACTAAGGGTGCACTCCATGGTTCCCAGCCCAGGGGTGAAAGTCCCCAGCCAAAAGCTGAATTCAACCTAAAATGATCCGGTAGTGAAGCATGAGGTGCACCCTTAGTTTTCTAAGGCCCTCGCCAGCTGAAACGTTTTTAGCAACTTTGTTTGCTTAAAAGAAAGTGGCTTTTAAAAACCAATTAAATAATTTTATGGTTAGCTAAAAAATAGTATTGAACGCTTATTTTTTTAATGTGCTTGGTGAGGTGGTGGGGTTTATCTGTTTAATAAAATAAATTGTTTTTTTTTACAAAAAACTGTAATTCAAAATTTTGAGCCTTTCAAGATACTTTCTGAGCCAAACCAAAATACAAGTATATTGAATTTTAAAAGCATTCCATGCATTGTTTATCAAAAAAAAAGGATTAACACACAGACAAATGAACAGCTCAATTATAAATAGAATAGGATTATATATTTATAAATTATAATATGTTTAATAATCAGTTGTGAAGTGCCATAGTAGCCCAAAAAAATCAGTTTATATTTTTCAGAATTCTGAGTTGAACAGATTGTGGTCATTTTTTAGTAAGTTATTATTGATATTTTGGATCATTTTTATCCGTTTTTGTACCCACGCAGCAGGGTTTGTGGATCAAAGTCGGGAGATGTTTGTTTGTTAGCCGCGGAATCACAACAGTGTCCTAAAAGGTGGAAAGCCACTCAAATTTAGAGGGCAATCACCAAAAATCCTCATTAGTGTTTTTAGTACTATAGGAGTCCCCCCTAAATTTTACATTATTTTGCCCAAGCATAAATAGAAAACCACCCAGATTTTGGGGGAATTGCCGAAAAACTTCATTAGTGTTTTTAATATTGGCTCATAACAAAAAAGAAAGAATATCTAAACAAAACATTAAACGTTAAGCTTAATTCGTATATTCTATAATTAACAGTGTTTTTATACATACTTAACCGGAATTTATTAGTTCGAAAAAAATCTGGAACATTTTAATAATTTTAACATTGAATTTCTAGGCGAATAACGATAACATTTTAAGTTATAAATTGAATATTTTTGTCAAAATAAGTACAGTTGTGGTTTTTACTTGTAAAAAATATAATTGCCTTATTTCTGTGCAATTTTAATTTAAGCTGAAGGAACATATATTTTTAAAGATTCGTTTTAAAAAACGAAGTGCGATTTTTTGATTCAAACACATATTGACGGTATCCAAGCATATCCTAAAGATTAAACGCAGATTTAGAATAACGATGTAATCCATAGTTGTCTGGCGGTATACTCTCCTCCCCTTTCTCTCCCTTAGGAGGTGACCCTCACGACTCTTCCCCTAGCTCCTATAAGATGCCTATTTTTGGCGTAACTCTTTTCCTTTTTAACGCCCTAACCCTGACCCCCCTCTCTATTAACTTGAAACAAATACAAAATTACAATTACAGATTTCGGCTTTTGCCCTGGTAAAAATATCGCCTTTCCAAAGCTTGGGTAGGTCAGACACCTTTGGTTAAATTGCAGCAGTGTTTTCTTTACTACATTTAAAATTTAAACCTGTGTTTGGAAGACACTGTTTTCTTATCTAAAAAAATAAGGCGATTAAGGTTAAAAGCTGCTGCTTAGCTAACCATTATTTTACAAGCTCCGCCAATCTATATCACCTATAAACGTTAAAAACCTAAAAAATAAGTTTTAAAATGCTCATAAAACGAAATGTGAAAACGCTTTACTTCACTTAAAAATAAGCACTGAAGCTTTCTTTGTTTTATTTTGCCCGAGCACCAGAAATTAATATTTGTTGGAAAGAACGCTGGTTGAAATATAAACATTGCTACAAAACACCAAAATCAATTTTGTATGAAAATTACGATTTTATATCCGCACTGCTATTTTGCCTTTCTACGGCGGTTCACATCACAATACTCGTTGCTTAGCTAAGTCACATCCGTATTTGCTTGTTGCACCAATTACACAAAAAGAGAAATCTTAAATTAGAATCGAATGGACCTTATAAAAATCAATAAATAGAGATTTATCGGAATATTATATTTATTTGGAATATGGGAATAAATAAATATCAGAAAATATTAATATATTTTTGTTTTGTAAGTAGTAAAGTATTATGTCAAGTAAATGCATGTTCATGTCTAATTTTTAAAATAAAACCTAAGACGTTCTTCATTTGAATCATATATATTTTTTAATTACTTTTAATTTGATTTTGAAACGCTCACAATAAAAAAATTTCGGCATTTTTACGAAAATGCGATTAGTAAATGTATCATGATAAATATTTTATTGTTTATCCTATTTTTTTGATCCACTTAATATTTTAATAGATTTCTCAACAAGTCAGATTAGTATAAGATTAATATAAATTCTCATAAGCGAAAAATATTTTACAAGCACTTCAAAATATTTTATACAATGGTTTACTTTATAATTTTGCATATACAACACTTGATTATTTGCTGATTTATTTAAATTTGCCATATTCCAGATTTAATTTTGATTGTTTACATAATATTTAAGTAGTCCTTGGTTTTTTACCCTGGTCCGGATTTGTCATGCAAAGTTAAAACATTTTTTGCACTGGTCCGGATTATTCTCGAGAGGCGCTCGAGAGGCTGGCTCGAGAGGCTAACTTTATTCACCTCCAGATATTACGGAAAGATTCCATTGTGCTCGGTACAAAATGGGCTTTTTTCACTATTTTCACTTTAAATTTTAGACTAATCTCCTGTAAAAAACCTATTATTTTGGATAACAAATAAAAATATATACTATTGTGCGAACGTTTATAAAACGTAAATGCAATACATCACGTAACAGTGAGAGTACTTTAAAATGGTGTCCGGTATAACTTAAATTTCGTCTTCTACATCTTGTCTTTCAACATCTCGTCCCCCCCCCCCCTCCGGGCCCCCCCGCGGCGCGTCACCGGTGCATCTTCTATTTAGTGACGTTGGTTTTGTTTCTTCTACTTATTTTTTTTTTTTGTTTTTTTTAGGTATCTCGTCTTCTAAAATTTTAACTCGTCTTTTAAACATCTCGTCTACTCGGAAAACTTCGTCTTTTAAAGCATCTCGTACTTCGGCGGTTAATGTGGCGGTCTAATGTGGAATAGTGTGGCGTTTTAATTTCCTAGAATCGGGGCGGAATTCAAGCGGGGGGTGAAACACGGTGCAAACAACGTCTTATTGGATTCGGTTTAAAGCACCGTGTAAACTACGGTATTTTTCGGGTGCTAGCACATGTTCAGTTATTCCGGACAAGTTACAGTAGGTTTCGCTGGCTAATTTTATTTTTTTTGTTCGAAAAATTCCTTGTTAATCATATATTTACAATATTTTCGTTATAACAGAATTTTTTTTTTAATATCATACTAAGCATAGTTTATGCATAGTTTAATTTCTGTTTTCATCATTTCATTGTGTTTATTTTTTTTCTTTTTCTATTTTTTTTTCTTTTTTTTTTTTTCATCAACAACATCAAATCTGCGACTTAATTACCGCCAATATGAATCACAATTGTAACTAATTATCAATGAACATAGCTATCTGATATGACTTTAAAGGCTCAAAAAGAGCGCTTATTTAAGTCAGTTCCAAAACTCTTCTTGAATGCATCCAAAGAATCGACAGTTACTTGAGATGGGAGTAGATTGTTCCAAGGTGTAACAACCCTATTTGCAAAAGAAAATTTCCTTGCATTAATTCGGCAGTCTTCCATTGCCAATTTAAATGGATGACCACGGGTGGGCTGCAGGTTAAACTTAAAAAAATCATTGGTTTGCAAATTGTTTAAGCAATGTATAATTTTAAAGCACTCATATAAATCAATTTTGTCTCTTCGATCCTTTAATCTTTCTAAACCTAGGTAATTCAGTCTATGTTCATAACCAACAGGTAACAACTTGCATTTATAAAACAAACGCCTAGTGAAATTTTGTTGCACTTTTTCCAAAATGTTTATATCCTTTTGTAAATAAGGGTTCCAAACTGCACTAGCATACTCCAGAATTGGTCTAACATAGGACTTATATGCTCTGAGAAAATTATTTCTAGAGTTTGAGTTGAATGTTCTAAAAATTAGTGATGTCACTCTCATAGCTTTTTTTGCTGTGATTTCACAGTGTTTAGAGAATTTCAGATCATGGGATATATAAACACCTAGGTCACGCACCAATTCTGTAGTTGCAAGTACATTATTACCAAGCTTATATTTACAAATTAACTCTTTGCTATGATTTCGAATATGAAGAACTTCACATTTGTGATTAGATAACTGCAGTTGCCAGTCTTGTGACCAGCTGTGTATTCTATCTAAATCTTGCTGAAGTCTCAAGGTTTGAATGTGGTAATCTTTAGATGAAGATTTTACAAACAACTTTATATCATCTGCAAAGAGTCTAATTTGTGAGAACTTAACACAATCAACAATATCATTAATATATACCAAGAACAAAAATGGACCTAAAACAGAACCCTGAGGAACTGAACTTCTTACAGGAAATGATTTGGATACTGAGTTATTAATTACAACTTTAATTTCCCGCCCAACTAAAAATTCTTTTATCCATTTTAAAAATTTACCAGAAACACCATATTTTTCTAGCTTATATAACAATTTTTGATGTGACACGGTGTCAAAGGCCTTGGCAAAATCCAAGTAAATGACATCAATTAGAAATTTGTCTTTTAGTGCTAGCGTCCACTCGTTAAAAGTTTCCAACAGCTGTGTTATTGTAGAACTTTTTGCCTTAAAACCATGTTGAAACCTTGACAAAATGATATGGAAAAAGACAAGCAGTTCTTCTTTGACAAGCTGTTCCATTAGTTTACAAGAAAAAGATGTAAGTGAAATTGGACGATAATTTTCTTTTAGGCTTTTAGTGCCTTTTTTAAACAGTAAGTTTAATAAAGCTATTTTCCAATCAAGTGGTAATTCTCCAAAATCAAAAGACATCTGAAAGATTATTGCCAAAGGTTCAGCAATAACTTTAGCCAAGCGTTTTAAAAAGTAAGCTGGAAAACAGTCAGGTGTTCGAGACAATTTGTTTGGGAGCTTTTTTAGGGCCTTAAATACCTTTTTTGTGGTAAATACCATGTTGTCCAACTTTCCAATGTTCGGTGGATTAAAATTTGGCAAAGTATTATCATCATCAGTAAAAACAGAAGCAAAATAATTTCCAAAAAGTTCAACTTTTTCAAAGTCTTCAGTTACAAATGTCCCATCATCTCTTTTAATTGGTGGGATAGTTTCTTTTGTTTTGATTTTACTATTAACAAATTTATAAAAATTGTTTAAACCCCCAGAATTTAAAATTTTTGTTTCTTTATTAGTGTTAAAATCTCTAACTTTATTTTTGTATACTTTGCAAATTTTTTTGTACTCTGATCTTGATTTTTCATCAATATTACGCTTACGCCAAAGTTTTTTCTTTTGATTTTGTAGTTTTCTTATTTGTATTGGATATTGTACAATTTTTTTTTTGTTTGTAAATATTTTTTTTCCAGGGACATGTCTATTGATACCTAACAACAAAATATCCTTGAATCTCTGCCAAGCATTTTCTACTGTGCCACATTCCTCAAATAATATTTTCCAGTTGATTGTAGATAAGTATAAACTTAGCATATCATAATCTGCTTTTAAAAAATCAGGTATGTAGTTTTGAATCTTATTTTTAGGACTGTCAAATAATTTAAGATTAATTTCAGATAAAATAGTGTCATGGTCTGATTGTGAAAAGCTGGGCGCAACAGTGACATTATTGAAAATTTCTCTATCGTTTGTAAACAAAAGATCCAGATAATTATTTCCACGAGTTGGTTGTGAAACAAGCTGATACATACCTAGCTCAATAAGAAACTCAAACCAATTATTTTCATTTTGCGTGTTTGAAGTTATTTTATTTGAAGACCAATCTACCCCTGGCAGATTGAAATCTCCAGTAAAGACAATGGTTCCTACAAAGTTTTCTGTCAAGTTCCTGATTAGCTCAAATATTAGATTGTCTTTTTCTTTGCTAGTACTAGGTTCTCTGTAAATACCAATGAATCTCAGTTTAGATGACTTTTGTAGGATACTGTCAACGGCTACTAGTTCTATTGCATTGTACTTTTCCTCCATTTCAACTTCAACTACTCTAAAATTATTTTTAATTAATAGGACGACTCCACCTCCTTGT
Source organism: Microlaimidae sp. YZB2_3 (assembly GCA_030248175.1). NCBI lineage: Eukaryota > Metazoa > Nematoda > Chromadorea > Desmodorida > Microlaimidae > Microlaimidae sp. YZB2_3. The sequence continues at coordinate 26,988 of JASAMX010016959.1, forward strand.
CGCTGCTGTCGATCCCTTCGATAAACACCACCGAAATTGGGGGGGGGGGAACAATTGGGGGGGTGGCTTTACCTTGGGCCGCCACCGTTAACCAGGGACCTTTTAATATTTTTTTACAGCTTAGGTGTGCCGACTTTACTAATAGGCTTGTAGCATACATGGGCAAGTTGGTCCGGAGTGGGAGGAGTTAAACCCCAAATAACGCAAAATATCCATATCGTTTTTTTTGGAGTGAATTTTACCCATATCGTTTTTTGATTTCGAAGGAAAAATAGGTAAAAAACGTTAATTTTAGATCAAAAAGCTCTTTTTATTGCATTTTTGAGCTTTTTATTGCTTAAAACATTTATGTTGACCTCAAAACTTAAGTTTGGAGGCAGTTAGAAATCATTTTAAAGACGTTTTTTCTTCATTTTTCAAAATTGGGGGGAGGTAACTTTTTCTCCCCCCCCATTTCTGAGTGGGGGGTAAACCCCCCTTCTCAGAATATGGGAGGGGGTTAACCCCCCAACCCCCCGTGCCCATGTATGGCTTGTAGGTATTTGTTTGTAGTCAGTGTTAGTTAGTTAGTAAGGCTTGTAGGTAGTATCAGTGCTGCGGTTAATTATTAATTTGTGGTTTGTGTGGTTTGTGGCAGTCTGCCGCCAGAGGTGTTGGCCGCTTAACGCACACCGATTCACCTCTCTCTGACAGCAGCACCTTAGTACATTACTATAAAAGGAGGGACTAGATATAAATAAAACCAAACTTGTGGCAGGTTTTTTGTAGAGGTTTAGTAGGGGTTAGTAGAAGTTAAAAGATACTTGATAAATATATTTTCTAAAGTTTATAATTGTAAGAAGTACAGATAAATTAGAGTCTCTATTAGTTGTTTATACACCGGTGGAACTCCAGGCGTTGAATTTAATAGTTATTTAATAATAGTGAGATGGGTTTAACTTGGATCCGCAAAGGTCAGGCTGGTATTTTTGTATAAGTATTTTTTGTTAGTTAAGCAATTGATAATTTAAAATAGAGGGAGGACCGTTGTTTATAGGCTTTCGTAGTTTAAAAATACTTTTATTTTCTTAATTAAAAGGCATACCTTCCAATCTAAATAAAAAAACCTCGTAATTAGAAAAAAAAATTATTTACTGAAATGTGGACAGAAACAAAGAGAGAAAGTAATTCCTCCTTCCTTCACTAACTTTTAAAATTTTAAAAGTACATTTTTGTATAATATAATTTTTCATTAACATTTTATACTATAATTTCTAATAATTGACGGTAGATTATATCTTAAATCATATTTAAAGATTTGAAAAAAAAAAAGATAACTCCCAATATCTCTCCTTCTTGGCAGCATTGGGGTAGAAAATATACAATTAAAAGAACCTACTTCTTTTTCCACAAAAGCAATGCCAACAAACAAATGCCGTGCTACCGTCACTGTCATCTATGTTTTTTTTTTACTTTATAACCAATATTTATTTGGCTTTGTGTTTTCTAAACATCAAAACAAAAAAGTTCCCGAAGTTATGTCTATTTATTTATAGGCAACCCGATAACGGTTCCTATTCACGCCGTGCCGGGTTCAGCCCTCCTGCCGGGGCGCAGCTACCAGCTTTTCGTCAAAGCCGCAACCAAGGACGGACGGGTTCTGTTCCAGGAGGAAGGGGAGCTGTCCATCAACTCCAAGTCCCTGTCCATATTCGTGCAGACGGACAAACCCAAATACAAACCCGGCAGCGTCGGTGAGAACTAGAGTGTTTACACTAGACTAGGTTGTTTTAATAGAACTACTAAATTTAGACAACTAAAACTATTTAATTTAGACCAGAATAAACCGCTTCACTAAAACAAAATTTAGACTAAACTGAACTGTTTTATTTACTGGAACTAAGCTTAGACTAGATTAGGCTGTTTACCAAAAGTAAATTTAGACTATACACTAGAATGTTTTACTGGAACTAATGGTAGAGTAGAGTAGACCAGACTATATTATTAGAAACGGTAGCCGAATTACATAATTGCGTGAAGAAAGTCGAATGATTCAACGGTACGTTCAGTGGGTCTTTGGTCAAGTGAAAAAGAGGGTTTTGGTTGGGCGTTGGAGTTTTGCGGTGGGTTAGTACTAGTAGTACGTCCAACCCCCAGAAAAAATCAGGGACGTTACCTCACTCCTTTTCCTTTAAATGTTTAAATTAAATGTTTAAATTTTTACGTTTACATGATCCTGTTTTGTTTTAGTGTTTTTTTAACTGACTTTGCCCCCCCTCCGACCTCCTCCTCTTGAAAACTATTATGTAGATGTGATCGTGTTTATATACACAACTTTAAGGAGCGTACTTTAAAAAACCGAATTTTAGCGTTTTTAGTATTAGTATTGGACCATTTCCACGTAGATTTTAGCAGTAAATGTCGAAGAAATCCTCAAATTCGTGAAATGAGGGCTAGGGTTTGCGCAAATTTTAAAAGAATGTGATGTTTGAAGTTGGTAGATTTTGTTAGTGCGGAAACACCCTTCTCCCGCCCATAGGTGGGCAACCTCCCGGATTTTTTTTTGGGGGGGAATTTTCGATTTCTGGGAAGGGAGTAAGTGTCTCTCGTTATCTCAAATTTAAGGAACGCGGGGCTGCTGTTAGTTTGTTTTGTTGATTTTATTTGGAACCTTTTAACTTAATACTAAATTGTGAGTTTCTAAAAACGAATGGAAACTATGTAGATTGTATTTTTAGCAAACGGTCATTGATTCCTCCTGTCGCAAAATCCTTGATACAACCACGTTAAATAGGTGAAAAGGAAGGTGAAATCACTAATCATCATAAATACTAGATTAAAATCAACAAGACATTTATTAGTTTATTAAGCTAATACGTTTATTAGTTTATTAAGCTAATACAAATCCAGACCGTTGCACGGTCTGAAAATGCCCCCCCCCCTTTATTGGAGGATTTTCCCCATACATGGGCACGGGGGGGTCCGGGGGGGGTTAACTCCCCCAAATTCCGAGAAGGGGGGTTTAACCTCCCCACTCAGAAGTGGGGGGGGGAGAAAAAGTTAACCCCCCAATTTTGGAAAAATGAAGAAAAAAATGTCTTTAAAATGACTTCTTCTTTAAAATAAACTGCCTCCAAACTTAAGTTTTGAGGTCAAAATGAATGTTTTAAGCAATAAAAAGCTCAAAAATGCTATAAAAAGGGCTTTTTGACCTAAAATTAACGTTTTTTTTTACCTATTTTTCCTTCAAAATCGAAAAACGATATGGGTAAAATGTACTCCAGAAAAAAAACGATATGGGTATTTTGCGGTTCTCGGATTTTAACCCCCCTAATTTGGGGTTTAACCCCCCCACACCCACTCCGGACCAACTTGCCCATGTATGATTTGCCCCCCCCCGTTTTATTGCCCCCCCCCCCTCCGCGGAAAAATGAAAAAGTACCCAAAAATTATAACGCCATTTTTTACCTATTATGACGCATCATCGCGAAATTTTTGCAGTTTTTAGCCTATTTCAATGCATTTTAAGTCATTTTAGACCCATTTTACCTTATTTTCGCTTTTTTGTCCTTTTTTACGTTTTCTTTTTTTTCTCCTTTTTTCTCTTTTTTTTCTTTCTTCCCTGCTTGCCTCCCCCCCGTTTTTTCGAAAAAGTTGCCCCCCGTGCCCCCCCCCGTTTTGGAAATGCCCCCCCCCCAATAAAACCCGGGGGGGAGTGCACAGGTCTGCAAATCACTGCATTAAATATAAATTATAGGCGCATAATTTTGTGTTTAGTCAATTATCGAGTCGTGATCGTAAACCCGGAATTGATTCCGTACAATGAAAAAATCACTCAGTTGGCGATTAGAGATTCCGGCAGAAATGTCATTAATTTGTTTCACAATCTGACTCTTAACCAAGGTAAACGATTATTTATTCAAAAATGGTCATTTTGTGTGTCAGAATAAAATATTTATTTATTATAAACAAATAAATAAATACCGTGCTTTGCTGGCTGCTTGCCAGCACAGCAGTGGTCAAACCGGACGGTTATCCAGTGGTCAAACCGGACGGTCTGGACTGGATATTATTGGGTATAACAACGTTGTAATCAGACAAAGGAATTAAAACACAATATGTTCTTAACTGGGTTTTTAATTTAATATTAAATTTAAAATTTATTAAACATTTAAAAAACACATTACTTTAAAACATGATAGATGTTAGTTAATAAATTAGTAGCTTACGATAAACATTTAAATTTCATTACTTTGACAAAATTGCACATTATGCCAAATAAATAGAGGGAAAATTTTACTTACGGTTGACATGAACCACTTCTAAAAATAAAAGGTCTGGCCGTATATTTGAAACATCCTGCTGGACTGGACAGGAATATAAAATGCCTAGATTGGACTTAAAATCCGGTCAGGCCCTATATATTTTCAAAAAACTCAAGGAGTGTCAAAAATTTAGCTATTTTTAGTTGTTTTTTTTTTACCAAAAAATGGACGGCATTGGACTTGAACATTAATTTTTATTAAGACGTTTTTTCCAATAACGTAAGACGTTTATTTTTTATTCTAATAACCTACGTATTGGGCTTCGTAATTCTAAAATATCAACTTAACGGAAATCGCCGCAGTTGTTTTTATTTAGGTGTGTTGACGAAGCGATTGGCTTTGTCCAGCGATCCACCGCTGGGTCGCTGGGAAATCGAAGTCTCCGTGGATCGACACAATTTCTTTAGGAAAGGATTTAACGTGGAAAAATTCGGTAGGCTGCTCTTGTTTTGTTTGAGGGCCCACTACTTTTTTTTTACACTAAAATCTGTAAAAAAAGTAGAACCATGTGTTAAAAGTTTAAAAGTGATAATAATGATGATGGGTTTATTCCTCATTACTTCGCGCCCAAGTTTAGAAGTCGGGTGTCCGAGAATTTTTTGGAGTATATCTACCCCAAATATCCCAATTGTGTTTTTGACAATATAGGCCTAAAGAATATTTCAGAAAATCTGGCCTAGATTGAAAAAAGTTAGGAGCTGATGTGTTTACAATTTCGAGTGGGGAGTCGGTAGTCCAAAAAATGGAAAAGGAAAAAATCCTAGATCCTTTAGGAGAGAATCAAAATTTTGTTGCTAGAAAAAGGGGGAACCCCACCTGTGCGTTGCGGTTGCCCCTTGCTTATTCATGTTTTTATGTATATAATATTTATTTAAAATAGAAACAAATGCATAATTTTGGAAGAAACGATGAATCAAGATGATCAGGGCAATAACTCAATCAAGATGCTGAAGACAGACAATCAATCTAGAACGATTTCAGTAGTTACAAAATAATTATAACATGGCCTTTCCTTAAATCCATTAACAAGATTTTCCTTAGTCATATCATGCCGCACTGGCACTGGCCCCTATTAGTAGTTCAGACCTTTGCGCTGCACCCTCTCCCGGGGTTTTATTGGGGGATTCCAAAACGGAGGGATGCACGGGAAGCAACTTTTTTGAATCGAGGGCAATAAAACGGGGGGGCAAGCAGGGGAGAAAAGAAAAAAAGGAGAAAAAAATAGAGAGAAAAAAGAAGGGTAAAAAGAAAAAAGGACAAAAAAGCGAAAATAAGGTAAAAATAGATCTAAAATGGCTTAAAATACATTGAAATAAGCAAAAAACTGCAAAAAATTCGCGATGATGGCGTCATCATTGGTCAAAAATAGCGTCATAGTTTTAGGGTACTTTTTCATTTTTTGGCGGTGGGGGGGGGGCCTTTCTAGACCGTGCACAGGTCTGGTAGTGAGTTCTAATATTGTGTAAGATGGTATGAACAGCAATTCTCATTTTATATGGGGAGATTGGGATTACTATACAAATAAAAAACTAACAAATTTTTATTACTAATTACAGTATATAACATATATGGGCAAGTTGGTCCGGAGTGGGGATGGGGGTTAAACACCTAATTAGGGGGGGGGGGTTAAAATCCGAGAAACGCAAAATGCCCATATCGTTTTTTTCTGGGGTGCATTTTACCATATCGTTTTTCGATAGGCAAAAAAAATAGGTAAAAAACGCTAATTTTAGGTCAAAAGCTCTTTTTATTGAATTTTTGAGCTTTTTATTGTGTAAAACATTGATTTTGACCTCAAAACCTTTTAACCTTTTCTAACCTTTCCCTCCCCCCACTTCTGAGTTGGGGGGGTCAACGTCAAACCCCCCCTTTTCAGAATTTGGGGGGTTATTACCCCCCCACCATAGGTGGGCAGCCTCTCGGATTTTGGGGGGGTCAAATTTTAGGGGAGTGTGTCCGGCAAGACCCAAATTTTAAGGGGGGGGGTGTACCCAATATTTCCGCGCTGCCGATAAATGGGCTTAAAACACGTAAAAAAACGTAAAACAAGCTTATTAATGCTTTAAAATTAAAATAAGACATTATTGCAACTTATAAATTTTGTTTTTTAATTCTTTTAATAATAATGTGTTTATATATTCTTATAATTAGATTAGAAATCATAGTTTTGTTAATAATTACGTAATAATAGAATAGTAATATTATTGTCTTGATTATAAAGTCAAGTATCGCAAACTTTTTAATCCATAATCTTATATTTAATTAAAGATTATATACAAAAGCAAACCCCCCCCCCCCGCCCCCCCCCCCCCCCCCCCCCCCCCCCCCCCCCCCCCCCCCCCCCCCCCCCTACATGGGCGTAGCCAGGGGGGGGTCTAGCTACACCCCTTTTTTAGGTCGGCAAAGGGAAAAATTTGGGGTTTGACCCTCTCTTTTAGGTCGCCAAGAATAAAAATTTGGGGGGTCTAGAACGACCATTTTTAAAAAATTTTCTCGCGCTTCGCTCAGCGTCCCATTAATTATATAGTCTCCACTTGCAAATTTGTATTACTTTGTTTTGTAATCTTGGTATGACCACGCTAGACATAGACCCATCCCATTCTTTATGTTTTAATTGGTCTCCACTTCCAAATTTGTGTTACTTTGTTTTTTAATCTTGATATGACCACACTGGACCCCCCCTCCTTTAGATTTTTTATATAGTGGTATTAAAAATTTGAAGGTTGAAAGTAATTTTAAAAACATTTTCTAGTACTTTGCATTGCTCAACTGTAATTCAATGTACTGATCTTTCAGCTGTAATTTTTTGAAAATCGAAAATTTTAAGGTATCAAATTGTTTGTAAAAATTTTTTTCTTTGTTTATAGACTTATTTTTATTGAATAATAGGAAAATAATGAAGCATATGACATAAGGTAATAAACACTCCGAAAAATTTTTTAGTCCTTTTATAACGCCTAAAAATTTTTCTCCGGGAGGCGAATTCGGGGGGTTGTCCCCGGGTACCCCTAATTTAGGGGGGGTGTCAGCAAAATCCGAATTTTTTGGGGGGGGGTATAACCCCCCTGCCAACCAATGCCCCCAACCCCCCCCCCGTGCCCATGTATGGTATAATGTAATTAGTAATAAAAATTTAAACCATGTTATGGTTTATTCCAGTACTACCCCGTTTCGAAGTGACCTTGGAGCCGGCAGCATATACAGTGGTCCCGGACGATTTGACCCTGAACATAAAGGCGGAGTACACGTTCGGCAAAGGGGTGGAGGGGAAGGTGCTGCTGACGCCGGAGAAAGAGATCAACCGATCGCCCGCCGGCCCCCTGGAATACTCCCTGGATTTGGACGAAGACGGAGAGGTGCCCTATTTTAGTCCTACCTGGCGAGACACTAGTGGTCCCGTGGTCCCGAACTAATGTATAATTTAGCGGCTAGGACTTTTTTTTGAAGTATAAGAAAAATTGTAACCGGCCCAGAAAACGATAGAAAAGCGCGAACTGTGCCTGGTAAAAAATAAATAAAATGAATTGATCAGTGGCAGTTGCGTGTTTTTGTGGTCAGCTGGGTAAAGCAGGATAGGGTTAATTGTACCCGGGGGAGGGTACTGTTAATATTAAACAAAAGATTTTTATTACATCTTTTTTGTCGTATTTTTATTTTAATGCTGTACCCTGCTATGCACCCTACTTTGAAATATAATTCAGAAGACGTTTACATTATTCTTTAAGCCGCTTTTTTATTTCAAGCTTTTTTGTTACCTACTTAAAACTCTAATTTCAACCTACAACTTATAATATTGAAGGTGGTTAGGTTGCATTTCGCTATTAAAGAAATAAAGAGATAAACAAGCCTTGTTTCCGTTCCGTTCCCAATAAATATCTCATCTTAAATTTTTAGGTTAATCGTAGGTTTGGGACGTACCTACATGGGCAAGTTTTTCTAGAGTTGGAGAGGGAAGCTAAACTTTTATTTAGGACTGGTGGTTTATCTTTCGAACGCTTTTTTACTACATCGTTGTTTTTTTTTATTTTGGGGATTTTTCCCCATTTGTTTTTTTAGTTTGAAGATGAGGTAGAAGTTTACATTTTTAACAGAATGTTTTCACATGCGCATGCTTTTTTTCTATTATCTTGCTTTTATTTTAGGCTACGGTTACTATTCCATTTCTGGACCTTTTTCGACGCAATTTAATAGATGGATATAAAAATTCGACTGCAATTACTTTCCGAGTACGTAAAACCTTCTGTATAGTTATTTAATGCTTTATTGAAATTATTGTCAAAAATGTTTTGTAATAATCGAGCCAGGTGAACGGTTTTAAATATTTAATGGACTGATTATTATGCCAGTAAATGGTTCTTTCTATATCCTACTAATCGTGCCAGCTGTAGGTAACGGTTATAAATATTTAATTGTATTGATTGTGCGGTTGTGCTATAAACATAAGTGTTTTTTTTGGGGGGGGGGTGGACAGAGGGTTCCACCCCGCCCCCTAGAGCCAAAATTTTGGACCCCCCTAAAAAAAATCCAGGGGGTCCCCCCTCCCCCCAAATCTCGAGAGCCGTCAGGCCTGACCTTCTAACGAGGCTGACCCCTTTCCCCCCTTCTGACCAATTTAGAGGTATAATTTTTTATATACTGTTAAAAACACGGTTTTTTAGTTAAACCAGTGTTTAAATACACTTTATAGGCCTAAATAGGCTGTTTTAGTATATAAAATTCAATATTAGACCTAAAAACACTTAAATTATTAATTTAAAAAAAAAACTTTGTTAAAAATCGGACCCCCCTGACCCCCCTCTAAATTTGAAATCTCACACCCGGGGTCGACCCACCCCTAAAAAGCCAGGGGGGTGCGGATCCCTCTGGACCTCACTTAAAAATTTTGGCCTTCCACACGGGGTGGACCCCCCCCTAGCGGACCTGACCAAAAACACCTATGGCCAATAAATGGTTATATTATTATAGTACTAATCGCCCATAGGTGAGAAAGGAGAGGGCAGGGTGGGGTCCATCCCCCCCCAGCCTCAAAATTTTGAGACCCCCCCTAGACGAAAATCTGGGGTGGCCCCTCCCCCCAAATTTCCAAATTTTTACCCCTGGCCTCCCTCTAGAATTTTAAATCTGACCCCCCCTGCCCACTCGGGAAAATTTTAGGTACTTTTTTTATACTACATTTTCTTTAAAAAAAGTGAATTTTTAACACATATTCATGTTTTTACACCAGAATATCGCTTTTTATTCAATAAAGTGTAGTATTATCCTATAAAAAAATTATTAAAGTTATTATGGTTTAAAGCTGTTTTGCTTTGGACACCGGACCCCACCTGAGCCCCCTCTAGATTTCAAAATTTCTCACCCCTTGGCGACCCCCCCTACAAAGCTAGGGGTTCGGTTCAGACCCTCTGGGCTCCCCCTCCTAGAATTTAAAATGCGATTTACCCAGAGTAATCATCCCTTTTCTCTAGCTGTCGGGACCGTTCTCACCTATGATCATGCCAGCTTTAGCTAGGCAGATAACGCTTTTTTATAATTAATGCGCTGATTGTGCCAAGTGAATGATTTCAGGTGTCTGTAACGGAAACATTGACTGGTATTGTGAGAAACGCGACAGCCACTGCCCGTCTGTACAAACACCCCGTGGCCATTGAGATCGGGCGATCATCCGACTGGTTCAGACCCGGATTGGAATTTCAAGTGCTGGTAAAAAAAATGTTTTTCATAAATTTTTTTCTCTTAAAGCAGTGCAGTAAAAACTGTACTTAAAAGGTTTCTATAAGATTTATATTTATACAAAACTTGCATACAATAAAAGTTTACTAGTTTAAAAAAAAGACATTGATTATCCAATACAGTAAGTTAAATAGTAGGTGCACCTAATTTTTCATCATTTTTTAAAACATCAACACAACGGTGTTGTCACGACTATTTAATAATTAATTGGATTTTTTTGCATTTAGATTGCGGTTACCACCCCGGATGGCCAGCCCATATCGGAGACTTACTCCAGAGAAGCCGTCTTGAAGACTTTCTCCTTCGAAACTCTGACCAACGAAACGGTAGAAGCGCACGAAGATGTTTTATTGAACGCAGACGGAACCAAAACGGTCACCTTAAACCCTTCCAGAACTACCAAATGGATCCGAATCGAGGTGGGTGGGTTTCGAGAGAAGAGCGCTAATTTTAACAGACCTATGTCACCCTTCTTTGTAAATAATTTCTTTTTTTAAACAAACAATAAAATCGATGGAGGTGATGGACTTTCAAATTTATTTTGTAAAAATAATTTTTTTTCGTAGTAAACTTTTTTCTTTAAGTCATCTACTGGCTACTAGCAATACGCAGGACCTAAAAATGCACTGCCAATTTGAATAATTGTGATACAATAACAATTTTATAGGTTCACTACAGTCGAAAAGATTTGAGTGAAAACGCGGAGTATTTGGAGAAGACGATAGTTATGAACGCGCTCTCCCCAACCAAGACCTACCTCCAGATCGTAGACACTGCAGCCGGTACCCCCCGGAAAATCGGAGAAAACACCCGATTTAAAATCAGTTCCACAGAAAACGTTCGCGATATCACTTTGCAGGTATAAGAGATTTTATTTGTTTTTTGCAATATGATAACTGACTTAAATTCGACCAGCCTTTATTTAGGCCATCGGTTGTTATTTTCGCACTGCGAAAAATTATGAAATGAACTGCGTGTGGCTAGATATATGACATACACCTCAGAATTTTAATAGCTTTGAAATGTCATATAAGTATTCGTTATCACGTCATATATGTTTTGCTCCGTGGGATAGATTGTAGGAGGAGCAGCGGCAAAACAGGGCTTCAAAATGCAGATCCGAATACTGGCTAAAAAAATGCCGCGCGGGCGGATTATTAGAAAGGCGCGGGCGCATTATTAGACCTAAATGCGGGTGTCCCTTAATGCGCGCGAGATTTCTTCCGTTTAGAACAATAGATTTTGTCCAGCGTGTTAAGATTTATTTATACGGAGTTTATTTCATGATTTTGCACATGGCTAAAATATCAGCCGGTAGCCGAAATTAAGGCTGGGCGAGTAAAATTCAGTCAGTGGCGTGCCCAGAGGGGGCGGCCGCCCCCCCCCCGAAATCCGGCGAAGCCGGATTTTTTTGTAAGGGGGGAAGAAATCACGTTGTTTTTTTTTTTAATTTTGGTTGGGAGAAAAATTTTTTTTTCTTAAATATTAATGCAGAAACTTTCCTGATGGCTTCCAAAAGCATAGTCAAAAAGAATAGTCAAAAAAACAAAATTTTCGCCGCTTCGCGGATACTTTAAATTGACAATCTATCTTAGTTTTTCGAGTTTAAATCGACTTTGCCGCCCAATAGTTAAGGCATACATACATATTAAATAGAACTACTATAAACAATATTAACCTTTTATTAACGTTTTAAACACATGTTTTAAATGTATAGGGATAAAAAACCTTAAATTTTATTATCACCTGGAATTAAAATTTCTAGTGTACTTTAGCGCCTTAAATTGAAAATTTTCTCCCCCAGGGCATTCTGCCTCCCGGACTTCCATGACAGGGGGCTTTGCCCTTTTACCCAGCTTGATGGCTCTCGCTCCCAGACCCCCCATTTCTGGAGGGCTGCCGCCCCCCAGACCCCCCTCAGGGTTAGTACCCGGACCGCCCCCCCCCCAAAATGAAATCCTGGGCACGCCACTGAATTCAGTTACTCTAAAAGGCAACAGAAATGCTGGTTTTGTTATTTTAAGAGATTTCGACAAAATTTGGCTTTGTGGTAAAACCGAAGTAATTAAGAAAACAATATAGTTACCATCATCATAAAGTATTAAGTTAACAGATGAAGTACAATCAAAAAGCACATTAGTATAATTTTTATGTTGTGTTTCGTCTCCATCTGGTGTTTCTTACTGCCACCCCAAGACTAAACATAAAACAGTCTTTTTATAAAAATTTAGAATTTTTAAAGAGTATAAAATGTGCCGTGGCGTGGCAATCTGTTTCCCCAGATTTACTGTCATCCTTAAACTTGAAATATATTTATTTCTAAAATATTTAGGTTATGTCCCGCGGGAATTTGGTGTTCACCACTGTCATCCCGAGACTGGACGAAAACAACGAGACATACACTGAATTTCCTGTCAGCGGTGAAATGGCGCCAAAATCTCGAGTCATAATCTACGCCATCAGACCGGAAAACAACGAAATCATTGTCGATGCCTTGGATTTTGAAGTTTCTGACTTTTACAAAAATAAGGTTTGAATAAAAAACATCTAAATTTATTTTTACAAAACGATGCTCTTCAATTTTTTTTGCGCAGTAATGTGGTTCCTTAAGATAATGTTTCTCTTTTTGTTAGAATTTTATTGTAACAATTTGCTATAATAAATTAATTAAGAATTAGAAAATAAAATAAAATCTTATAGGTACCCCAAGATAATACATGATACACGTAGAACGAAAATAGATAATAATGAATAAAAATCATCCTGTTGACATGAAAGTAAATCAGAGTGCGTTTTTAAATAATAATTATTAATGTTTCATTTTGTTGAACTCTTGGGCTCTCTGTTTTTAAGTCACTAATCAATAATATTAAGGTGTCTATAAAATTCGACCAAGACAGGGCTCAGCCCACTGAAGAGGTCCATCTGTCTATTTCTGCAGATCCCCAATCCTACTGCGGACTTCTGGCTGTGGATCAAAGCGTCACGCTGCTTGGGGATGGGAACGATATCACAGATCAGCTGGTGAGCTAAAGTATCTGTTATAACGAAATTTTGATTGCGTTTGTTATTGGCAAATAAAACGTAGCTGACCTCGATGCTTTGCAGTATTAACAATAAAACCATTTAATAAAACAATAAAAATTTTAGCAAAAATGTTGAGTAGCAAGTTCCCATCGCTTTGACTGGAGACTGATCCATTGGCCTGCTCGGATTGGAGCAGGGTAGCTTAATTGGGGTACCAGGGTAACAGGACTAAATTGTACTACTCGCTTCTATCCACCCAATTTTTAGCAAAAACCAAACTTAGCAACAAAATAACAGAAAACAACAAAAGACTAAGAGTAATGAAACACACCCTACAGTCAAAATACGGCCCAATTGCCGACAGCTTACCACCCTAGATTAACAGGAAAACAAATTAACAACAACATTCTTCACAAAGGAAACAATCAAACAACTTCAGCAAAACTCTGTTCTAAGAACCCTTCTTCAGGAAATTCACCACTCTGAACTACAACTACCAGGATCAGCCAGGTCTACCCTGGCCCAGCTTTGCTCCAGCTACTGTCACAAACTCTTTTCTCACTAAAATAAAATCAATGGCAAAATGAAAAATTTATGCCCAGACTGCAATCAAGGACCTCACGATGTTCTCCGGACCTTCAACTACCCGCAACAATCAACAGCTCTTTCAATCTTGGATCTCTGGGAACGACCAACATATGTAAATCACAACAACAACAACAGCAAAAATGGTAATATTAAAGATTACCAAAGTTCAACATTTAATTATCAAATTACTCAATTTGGAACAAATATGTAACTTTTTAGACGGATTAAGTTGACTAATTTTTGTATATTTTGTAAAAAGATAGGGTAACTGACTTAATTTCGGCCACCTTTTTTTATTTTTTTGAATAAGTTTTTTCTGGCTCTTTCAATCAAGCCAAAATTTGGCCTAAAAATCAAACAATAGCTATATTTGTTATTCCAGTGCAAAATGTGAATATTTCTGTTACACTTAAAAATCAGTGAAAGTTTAAACTTTTTTTTTAAAGTGGCCGAAATTAAGGCGCGTGCCATTTATTTCGGCCACCTACAAAAAACTGGCCATAACTATTGCTTAAACGAACAATAAAAATTTCTACAGGTTGCAAATTTACCCTTAGGTATTGTTCTTGGTACATATAACTTAATTTTTCCCGTTTGCAAACTTTAATAGTTATTAGCAAGACTTTAAATAATTATGTCAAAACCTTAAAAAAACAAGTTTTAATAACTTGTATTTTTTGTTCAATTTTTATTTTTGGCTTAAAAAACGTCAAAACAAAGTCAAACGAGCAAAAAAATTCTTTATAAATACGGTAGTACAATGATATTTAAAAACAGCAAAAAACGGCAGGTTTTTTCACCTAAATTTTAAGGTGGCCGAAATTAACGGAATCTTAAAATGCGCAGTTAGTTTAAACGCATTGCAAAATAATTTTGAAGAAAATATCAAAACATGAAAATTAACGATTTTGAGCCTTAAATAGAAGATATTTTAAGGTTATATATTGCTTCGTTCTAAATTTGATGCAATTTAAACACAAAGCAAAAATTAAGAAAATCATAAAAAATTAACTTTTTGTATGAAAATGTTGTTAATGTAGAATAATAAAAATAAAAAAATTTTGCAAAAACACTTTATTCAACATTAATCCAGTTACTTTTGTGCTAGTTCTTTTGTGTTTTAAAAATAAGCCAATTTTCTAACACCCTAAATTGGTGGCCGAAATTAAGGCGTGGCCGAAATTAAGTCAGTTACCCTAATTAAAAAAATTATGCGTTCTTATTAGTTTTTTTTTAAAACGTCATAACCGCACAATTTTAATTATTGGTCAGCTTATGTCACTTTTAAAAGCTTACTAGATTAGATTAGACAAATATAATTTAATTATTATAGGTCTTTATAAAATAGTTTAATTATAATAGTTGCAATTAGATAGCATAATTTGTAACAGATATTTAAATCTGTGCACGGTCTGGAATTGCCCTCCCAAGCGGATCTGACCAAAAACATTTATGAATAGGTGTTGTTGTTGGGTTTGATGTGGTGATGAAATGAAAGCATGAATTGATAATATAAATAAATAGAAGGGAGGGGGACGTTTAGGTGAGTCTGTACGTGGATTTCATCCGCTTGAATTTTCATTTTGCCCTGTTATCTGTCATAAATTTGTCTTATACTTGTTATTTTATTTTTATTGCGCTTCTGTCTGTCTAGACTTTTTAATGTTATAAATCTTGGAAATATTTGAACAGTTGGAAAAATAGTGCTTGTTTTAGTGCTTTTAGCTATCTATTGCTTATTCGTCAAATAACAACTTCTATTACTTGACTTGCATCAAACTTCAGCTTTCGTGTCTACTTATATAATATTTTT
The DNA here is from genome assembly GCA_030248175.1 of Microlaimidae sp. YZB2_3. Taxonomy (NCBI): domain Eukaryota; kingdom Metazoa; phylum Nematoda; class Chromadorea; order Desmodorida; family Microlaimidae; species Microlaimidae sp. YZB2_3. The sequence goes on from JASAMX010016959.1 coordinate 42,450, forward strand.
TTGTCTTTATTGTGTTTCCCCTGTTTGTTTCTTTGAATATGAAGCTTACAAAAATATCGACATACGCAAACCTGTGCATGGTCTGGAATTGCGCGCCCCATGGAATATTAGTGGCTGTGCTGTGCCCCCTTTTTTATTGCCCCGCCCAAAATTGAAAAAGTACCCAAAAATTATGGCGCGATTTTTGACCTATTATGACGCCATCATCGCCAATTTCTTGCAGTTTTTAGCCTATTTTAATGCTGTTTAAACCATTTTAGACCTATTTTTACTTAAATTTCGCTTTTTTTGCCACTTTTGTTTCTTTTCCTTTCT